>JANHGL010026214.1:185662-198476 GCA_024611195.1 Ceyx melanurus | reverse complement strand
GCTGCTGTGTCAGCCACTCCTCCCAGTTTGGTGTCATCAGCAAACTTGCTGAGGGTGCTCTCTACCCCCTCATCCAACAATCAAAGCCTTAGACCTGACCTGCATAAAATGTGTCTTTTATCTTCTCTACAGCCCTATTACCTTTACTCTGCCAAAATGTACTTTTAGTACATTCTTCTCATGCAGTCTTCTTTAGTGAATACCAGATATAAGAATTCATTTACACATTCTAACATGATCAGTGTTATTCAAGAAATAGGCACAACCCCCAGCCAGCCTTCACCCAGAGAGGAACTGGTGCTGTGATGCAAACATGTGAACTTGGGAGGTTGCAGGTTCTAAAACATAGCTCCTCAGAACTCAGTGGCTGGCATACAGACACAAGAAGCTCTTGTATCATCACTTGATTTAAAGCTGTTGTTACTTTCAAGGAACAAGGAAACAGTGGAAATATAAGCATTTCTGAGATAGCTAAACTGGTATAATGGTTCAAAACTACCCTTCCCTCTCATCCATTGGCTTTCTCAGATGATTGTGCTTATCTCACCCAGGGAAACAGTTCCAAAATAGTGACTATTAAAACAACTTTTTGGTTGGCACTGAACCAACTGAAAAAGGGATGTTAATCAACAGATCTGGTACAATATACGAAAGCAGAGGATGCAGAGCTGTTCCTTCCAGTGACAGCAAGAACTGATTCCTGATTAGAGATTTTAATGAAGATTTAAGCTAAATGCTCATTTTAGTTCGGGAGTGGGGGCTAAACACATGTGAATTGCAGAAACCCAGGAAAATTTGATAACAATGACTTCATTTTGATTTTTCATAGACGCTCAGGTGTTGTTATAAAACACTAATTAATATTTTAAATTTTCTTACTTTAGGAAAAAAACACAGTCCATTTCACTGCAGCATCAAATTCAACATTCTCTGCATTGATATGGTGTGACTTTAAGAGTAAGTGTATTAAAAACCAGAACAATGGAATTTACATGAAAACCCCTCTTCATTAAATTTAAAAATGATTAGATAAAAATTGTCATACATAGATTGAACTGGATATTCTAAAAAAAAAAAAAAAAAAGAAGAAAAAAGATTACTGATATTTAGAATAAAGGAATCAAAATTATTATACTTTACTATTTTTTAACTAAATTATAAGGGTAATTTTAAAAATACCTGTATTTCAAATGTTCTCTAAAACTGGGATGAAATAGTTTAAAACAGTTGCAAAAGGAAGGGGGGGAAATAGAATACTAATATCTAGTAGAGAGTCACCAATAAGAAAAAGAATAAAAAATGTAAGCACTGAAGGCAGCTATCAAAAATATCAATGACATATGAAATATGGAAACAGCTGGAAATTAATCAGTAAAAATAAATCAAACGAAACCAGAAAATCCAGGAAACCATACCTACGAAAATTGGTGCTGCAGGCAAAAAGGGAAACTAAAGAAGGAAGAAATGCTGGCATGACATAACTAATAAGAGGTAGCATATAGCTAGCAAAGGGAGGTATGCTTTTACTGATGGAGGAGAACTACTGTGTAGTGAAAATTTAATTAATCCTGGAGACCAAAACAGTACTAGTGATGTATTTCAAAAGGTATCAAATCAGGGATGTACTTCAAAATCAGTGATCCTTTAATGTATATTTAAAATATATGTTACCACACAAAGGACATTAATATACACGGTTACAAGAACATGTCTTAGTACATCTTGTGATTGATATAAAATGTATAATCCTTGATAAAAGGAACAGGTCTGAGCCTTACTCAGTCCCACAAAATAAGGTATTCTAACTGCCTCCAAGTGAGCATCCCAAGCTCAGAAAATTCAGCTTTCATGTCCAAAGCAATTTCTCCATGGCTATTTGTGGTGCTAGTTCTATGACAGTTAAAACATTCTAAAGCTTCTGAGACTGGGCTAGATAATAAGGGATTGGTAAATGTGCATTAAATATTCTTCTTTTGAGTTAAATCACACAGCATATGTCAGAACTTCTTTATAACTGTCTGTGCACAAGATACATTTAAAAGGTACACTTACCTGGAACTATTTGGAGAGCATATCTCAATCTAAACTACCTGAGGTGACTGAAGTTTCGTCACATATGATTATGAATTTGCAAATCACCAAATTCTCCTGAATGGAATCCAAATGCATCTTAAAATCAGAGAACAAGTCTAAGAACAGCTATACAGTTTAACCTTCCTTTATAAAGAGTCTTGGGTGGAAGTTTGATGGCAGATGTAAGGTTTAAACATAGTTTAGGATAATCAATTATGTGAAATTGTATTATTTGTGTTGGGCTTAAATGACTAATTGTCTATTCTAAGGTACATCAGAAGCCAGAATTGCTGTGCTATTGAAATGGAACACAGATATTGTTTAATGTAATTTTGGTCAAATACTTCATAATCTCTGTATTTTTACCCTTTAGGCATTTTAAATTAAATACTGTCAACAGAAATGAAGCAAATCTTCACTAAATTCAGCCATACTGTGTCATTCTACAAATGAACTGAGTATATTTCTGCTTGTAGATTTAGGCCTTAGTTTGCAAGAGCCAAAGCCCCAAAAAAATAATTTAACATTAAAATCTAAGGAAGAAAATGAAGGAAGTGTCCACTGGGTTTCCCCAAGAAAGATTCCATTTTTGCTGTTCTGCTGTGGAATATAAGATGTTTTGCTTCTTAAAGAAGCCTTACAATTTTCTTATAGAAATCTCACAGTTTTCCAAATTGCTTACTTCCTATATTCCAGGTCACCTAAATGCCAGAGCTGCTTACAGAAACTCATTGCTTTTAGATAGTTTTACCTAACTGGTATAAAATGTCACAGCTCCAGGGAACGGACCACATCATTCACCAGCTGATTTAAATGAACTATATATCTATACTATGCTGACTGATATCTGACAAATGGTAAAATTTGTTATATTTTGTTCAAGTACATCTAGAAATAATCTCAGTTACATATCCAACTTCAGCAGGCTAAGAATTTATAGATTTTAATGTATACCCTTGCCTGGAGAATGTGAGAGAGGGAAGCTTGATTAAAAATATTTGAAACCCCCATTTACTCATCAATTTTATTGAGTTTTAGATTGGTGAAAAGGAAACTTCAAGCTTGGCATGAAATTATTAAATAATAAAATGTAAGCTAAAAAATAAGACATAATACAGTATGAATAAATTGAAAATATTAATGACCCAACTTAATGAGGATGTATTAATTTTTAATGTTATTTTAAGTAAAATTATGAATAGTTTATGTGTTATTTTAAAGGTTTTCTTGAGGCAGTGGCTACATTCTTATGTAAATTACAATGGAAACATATTTTTCCTGGTCCTGTAGCAATGTGTATGACTACAAATCTTTCTACTTGATATTGTAAATAATACATAAATTAAGTATTTATCTTCACGATTTTTCTTTAAATAGAACCTGCCAAAACTATACCAAGTATTTTATTGCTTAATAATACATAATAAAATGCTTATGCAATTAATAATGCAGCAGAGGCTTTCTGAGTCTGTAGAAATATTAGTTATGACCATGCATATATTTTCAAGCTGCACATTGACTTACAGTTCTTCTGGAAGCTCTGATGGAAGGGTGAAGGCATTGTCTTACTGGAGGAGGTATATATGGAGCGTAACCTCAAAAATAACATTATGCTTTTTGGGTTTCCTTTTTCCTCAAAGGAAATACATTATTCCTTGAACATATTGAGAGTAATACGCTCCCAACTCACAATTTTGTCATAGAAAATAGACTTGTGGAATGGAAATCAGGAAGAAAGCATGTCTGACCTTGATCTTTCTGGTGAAATCCTGGACTGCAAATGCAATGAGTAACATTTAAGAAAGGATTTCCGTTCCAAAAATAAAATTGTTTCAGGACATTTTAGAAGGACATTAAAACAATCTGGATTATACCCGACACTCCATTGTAACATTTTCTGTTGGTCCTGTGTCATTTATACTA
This sequence comes from Ceyx melanurus, assembly GCA_024611195.1. Taxonomy (NCBI): domain Eukaryota; kingdom Metazoa; phylum Chordata; class Aves; order Coraciiformes; family Alcedinidae; genus Ceyx; species Ceyx melanurus. The sequence goes on along the minus strand of JANHGL010026214.1, from coordinate 194,480 downwards.
GCCTGAGTATCTCTGAAAGGGTGCCTATGTATTAATTTAGACATGTATCTTCCCCTCTAAGCTACCATTTTCCTTGTGCTCCCATCTTATATCACAAGTTTCTTTTCACAGGGTAAGAAAGGCTCTGCTCACAGTAGCTTTGCGGTTGTATTACCTACATGACTCATACAGCACAATTGATTGACTTTCCCAAGCTTTCTCATTACACATCTTTGGTGAGTCTGTTCTTTCTGCAGTTAACCTCTGAGTAAATTATGTCTTGGGTGACCATAACCTTTATTTTCAGTCTGAAAGAATACTTTTGACATCTGAAAAAAAAAAAAACAAAAAAACAAACTTGACAAAGCCTTGTCTTTAAATATCTAAAGAGGTATGATGAAGACTGCACTAATGTTACTGCATAGATCTTAGCTTCAAGAACTTCCCTGGGGAGGGTTAATTGTTTTACATACAGTAGTGGGTTGAGTCCAGGTAGTGGGGAAGCCCCCTAGAGAGCTACTTACACAGTCCTGTGCAGAAAGATGAGGGACAAGGTCAGAAGAGCAAAAGCAAGAAAAACTCATGGGCCTTGACCAGGGCAATTAATTAAATAAACCCCAAAGCAAAGCCTCAAAGCTATCATCACCTCCTACCAGCAGACTAATGTCCAGACAACTTGGCTTCTTTAGAAGAACTCTTCCTCACCTTAATTGCTCAACATGACATCTTAGGACATGGACAGCTGGGTTAGCTGGGGTCTGCTGTCCTGGCTGTGTTACATCCCAACTTCTTGCCTACTCACAGAGGGATTAGAAAGAGACATTATGCAAACACAACATCAATAGTTGAAACATCATTTTGGTCACAAATCTGAAACCATATTGCCCACCTTGAAGCAAATTAACTTCACCCCATCCAAGACCAGTATACATACAGATGTCTACCAGGGACAAACATAATAGAAAATATGTCACAAGAGTCACATAGCTTATTTACAACCAGTCTTTTCCCTGCCCTATTACTCAGACTTAAGCTCTCAAAGTTAGAAGTTTTTTTGCACTCTGTCTCATATTTGTCCATGATGAAACACAAAAGGAGAGACTTTCCTTCTCCTCATTCCTTGATGATTCCATACAAAATAGACAGAAGTATTTTTTTTTATTTATTTTAAAATTACCTCCCTGAGTCCACTTATAACAAACAAACCCACTCAAAAAAGGATCCATATTTCTTAGCTAAACACAGAAATACAGGTAGTAAAGCAAGTAGAAAAATATAATTTCTCCTTTCCTGCAAAAGCTGTAAAAGAAAATTGAAGTTTGTGTTTTTAATAGATTTTTTATTTGCTTGATTGTTTCATGTGGCTAGTATCAGTAATGATGGAAAAGAGGGTCTTTTTGGTAAATCTCTGAAAAAAAATAGAAAAAAATAGGAGCATTCACAAGAAAAGGCACAATTGACAAACTGGAAATTGAAAGGCTAAAATAATTTTATCCTTCTAATGCTAAAACCTCACATTTTTCTCAGTCCTGAATCTCTAAATGGGTAGGATTTTAGGATTATTAGAATATTAAGAACAAATGCTAATTGATCTTTCACATGTGATGTCATGAAGCTTTTGATTTCTTAGCCTGATGGCTAACAATTTAGCTAGTGATTTTATAAGCCGTAAGGGCATTCAAGGATTATTTTTTTTTGCCATGATATTATTTAAAAAATGGATTGAGGGTTTTTTTTGTTCCCCATTGGTAATTCATTTAAATAAACTTGCTCACTTCCCCAAATTTGCTATGTACTGACATACCATTGACAATTGTTGGCAACAAAGGCTCTGAGTGGTGATGAAAATAAACTAACTGCCAAGACATGAAGGTCAAAATCATTGTCAGCACGGTTGTAAAGGCATGACTGTGACCTGATTCATCTTATATTTGCCAGTTTCCCAGTCCCCTTGTGATAGCTGCTCAAAAGCTCTACTTGAAGAGGTGAGAGGAAAAGGATATTATATTAATGGAGATGATGTAATATTTGCCAACCTGGAAATTTCAGAAGTCCTTCTGGACCAAAGGAAATATTCTACTCAAAATTGCTTTATTTTTTCCTACTGCTTTTTCTCTGTAGTCCCACATAGCCACAGAAAGATGCAATTGCTGTAGCAAAAAACTTTTTTTTTTTTTGTTAGCATGGGCTGTAGGCCCATTTTCTGGATGTGAAGAGTGGATTTGTTCTATATTGCACTTTATTACAAGTGAGTAAAATTAATTTAACTGCACTAACCCTTTGATCATGCAGCTGGCTTTTCCTTTGTTTAAGGTCCCTGCCTTTCTGCTGAGAAATTGCTTTTGTCAGCATAGCAGAAAGTGACATATGGTATTTTTGTTGTTACTTGAAATAATCTTCTGTAGATCAGCTGGATTTCCCAAAAGAGCTTTGCATTCAACATTAGAGAGAGAGAGGAGATCAAAGAGAACCCCAAATCACTATACATTCAATGATTAAAAATCTCAGTAAAGTAAGCTCCCCCATTCAAGGCAATATATTTACTTCACATTTTTAGCAAGTAAACAAAGGTAGAATCTGCTCTGTGATGTATTAAAGTCTTGTGAACTCTGATTTAAGAGGTAGAAAAGAAGGGAGCTGTTTTTGTTGCTTTTTTTTTTATTGTCTGAGGTTTTAATAAAAGTATTAACTTATTAGATGGTGGCTTGATTTCCCTAATAATACATAAACAAAAGACAATTGTAAATCACTAAGAATTACACACTTGTTCCTACATCACAACAGTTAAATGCTGATCATCTAACATAGTGGAATTTTGAAATGACACCATCTTAACACATGTAGTATCTGTTACTGGAAATCTCCAGATATAGCAATATTAAAAAAACCAAACCAAACAAACAAAAAACCCCAAACAACTACAAAGTCACATGCTGAGAATGCTCAGGATGTTATGTACTTGGCATTAGAAAATGTTCTCATTTAAGTTAATTGGCAGCATAATACAGAAACTGTTCAATAATTTGAATTCAGAGAGAGCAATCTCTATTGTTTCTGCCCACAAGCATAGTACATCAATTCTTTTCTTCAAGTTACTGCATATTGATGGATACTTTTCTACTGATGGGCAACAAAAAATTAAGTCAGCACTTATCCAGTCAAAGTGGCTGAATGAATGGGAAGGTTAATGCCTCAAACTGGGTTTAAGTTACTTCACATTTCTTTAATAATTGCATTTCTGCATTAAACTTGTTTTAAACAGGAATGTTTGATTCACAGTTCCTAAAGGCTAAGTTATGAGTGTATGATGGAAGACTGTTATGCTTCAAAGCTTACGAATTCAGATAAAAATTACCGTAACTTTCTTAAGTTTTTCAAAGGTCACTGAAGGGCTGGAAAGTTGCATGAAAACAAAAAAGAGCTATGGGCAAAATAAGTAGAATTGATAATGACCTTTAAGTCAATGAAGAATGAAAATCATAAAATACTTATCCATATGGAAGAGCAAAGTTTCTCATAAAAAAGCTTCAGCAACAGGATACAAAGTAAAATAGCTCATTATGACTACAAATGATGGACTGGTGCCACACTAAGGCAAAAGCTTTTACTTACATGGACAGATCTCTAGGGAAATTTCATTTCAAGAACTAGTACATTTTATTTGTGTGTGTACACATCTTTAGGTTGGACTTACACAAGCCAAGAGCAAACTTCCATGTCCTACTCTTGCATACAGGTAGAGAGCTTTTAATCCCTTTTGAAATAAGAATTAAAAATGCATTGGAACAACTGAAAAATGTTACCTCATTGATTTTAATTTCCTGTGTTTTCATTTCTCTATTGTGATACCTGGCTGAAATTCCACTTTGACACTCTCCTTTCCATATAAAGTTGCTAATTAATATTTTTGTATGTTTTGTCCAGACTGTGTTTAAGATATTATTAAAAATCATTCAATATATCAAAAGAGTATTTTTAAAATGATTTCTCACAGGACAGGAGACATCATATAACCATGTTTACTTTCCTGTGCTCTGATACAGAATCCATTGAAACCAATGCAGAGATTTCATTAACTTACAGACGATCTGCTGGTGCAGACAGGATTTCAGGATCAGAGTAATGACTTCACTGGAAGCCAAGAAAGCTTATCATGTTTTATGAAGACACAAATAAAATATTCCTAAATTATGAAATTCTGCTAATAAAAGCTGAAGTTAATCTGTGCTTAAAATTTATTTTTATATGGAATGTTGGAACCACTTCTGAGTAGCACATCAACCCCAAGGTTGAACTAAACTGTAGGAGGACATTTCACAGAATCACAGAATTTTAGGGGTTAGAAGGGACCTGGGAGATCATCTAGTCCAGCCTCCCATTTCATAAAGCAGGAAAAAGAATTGTCACTGAAGAAAAAATATGTCCTGAGAATTAAGTGCCTTTAATTTTTAATGCTCTGATGGAAGGGTACATTGGAAAGGTAAACTGAAAAGGTAGTAGAAGTTCAGAGTTTAACTGGGAGTTTACTGGATGTGATGTTGAAGAAATATAACAAATGAAATATTGTTACCACAGCTCTCCTACATACTGGTTTTTTGGCCCCAGAAGGGAGAACCAATGTAATAAAAACTTCTGCTGACCTTTCATGTTTTTCCACTGCATGCCCTGAACAGAGCATGAAGTGAAAAAGCTAATTGCAATTTCATCCTGAGATATGCACCAGTTCTTTATCCAAATCTCAAAACAAGAAGATTGCTACTTGACAAGCAACCACTAAAATAACGCTTATTTTTTATAATTCCTTTCTATTCGCTTGCTTAAGAGTAACCTCCCATCCCATATATTTTCCTGGCTCTAAACCAGCCATGGCTCAAATTGTTACACTGTGGAATATTATCATATCTAGGTATTCCAACAGGGCCAAAAAGCTAGTCCAACATGGCATGTTTCCTTGATGTACAATTGTGCTTTCTGAGTGCAATCAATTTCTCTCATTATTGTACAAGAAGCTGTATTAGAAAATACAAATCATGCATTTGAAGACAAGTGAACAGATGCTTTGGCATAGATTTCTTGTCCCAAACACAGAAATTCTGTTATTTAATTAATGGCTGAGAATAGCATCTAATTTGGCTGAAGGCTTGCATGTAGTGGTGCAGGTGTGTATTTATTAGATTTTATTTAATGGTATGGTGCATCTCCAGGTATGTCTAGAGGCAGATTTATTGCAAGGAAGGTAGAAGACAGAATGTCCAGTAACTTTCATTCACCAGTTCAGGAACATTTAGATGGTATCTGTCCAACCTCCAATGAGTAGTTATTTACACTGAGGAATATATAAATAATATCTGTACCTAGTTGAGCTATATTTATATTTGTTATATCAAAGCAGCAAAATATTAAGGAAAAAGATCTTTCTATTAAATGTGTCAGATTTTGGTTTTCTTTCCTTCCCCTAAGAAAATAAGGAGCAGCTGTGTAAAAAGTGAATAATTCCTATTCAATATTTCTTAGAAGACATTAAAGTGCACTGATAGATCTGAGAGTCTCTGGTTTTTAAGAGTAGTGACAAAATAGGTGCAGGGAGGAATTAATAATCCTGAAAGTTGTCAGGGGAGCATATACCTTCCATGGATTAAGTATATTGTGTAAGTGATCCTCTGGAGTGAAATCACTGCTTTTTTAATACCAGAACTACATTTTGCAACTTAGCCCACCTTCATTCAAAAGGTAAATTGATTATTGTGTTGAAATGAATCATTATAATTTATTGTATTTAAGAATTCCCTCCTACCATAATTTTTGCAAGCTTTGGAGCATCAAATATCTAGCAGGTCAGCAGAGACCTAAAGGCATTAGTGGTCATGCTGCAAGCTCTAGCTGGGAAGTAGAGATAACTAGCAGATTCTTCAAATCAGATTTTTCTAGGGTGAATTTATATATTTCAGCTAGAACCAAAGTATTAATCACCACAAAAAACTGGCAGCCCATTTCCTCTATTCTCCACACCTGGTTGAATTCTCATGTGTTTGCCAGGTTAGTTACAAGTGTTTCTGACATCCTGTACTGAATTGATGTCACAGGGTGACACCTACACAAAGGCACTATTCAGATAAATGAGACTTTGAATACATCTGCCTACCTCTAGCTCATTAGATGGTTCTGGTATGGACTGTGAAAGCAGAAAAAAAAACCCAACACCATAGAAAATTCTTATAGGAAGACATCACTAAGAGATCCAGTTATGCACAGGAAGGAAAGGTTACAGTTTCACATCTTATTAACATATTTGGGAGTGGTGGGGATGTGGACTCAAGACAGAAACCACTGAGAACCAGGACATGACAGCAAGTTGACTTCAGATATAGAGAAAGTCAGAGATTGGTATGGGATGTTGTGACCAGTAAGGTCATGGACATTTTTTTTGCCAAGCAAAACTTTTTATCATCAAGTGATAAAGCAGTAAAGAAGGAAGAGTGTCTCACTAAGTGAGCAAGGCCAAAGAAGTCCAGCACTTTTCAGAAGATGAACCTGAGGTGGGTTCTTTATACACAGATACATTTGCTACCTATACTAAAATGAGAATCCTGTTCTCCCATATTCCCAGTTCTGGTCACAGCTGGATTGGGGCAGCAGGAACCTTATTTAGTGTCAGTGTGTATACTGTACATGCTGCAGGAGTGGATTTTAAAACACAGCTACTTACCCTGCTATACCCTTCCTACTTCGAAAGAATGTCTAAAATGTAAGTAACTGCATGATGTAGTTCTGTCCTTGAAGTTTTATCACTCCTAAACTCCTCCATGACATTTGATATAGTTCAGTAATCCAACAGGTAAAGAAAGCCACAAAAAAAAAAACAACAAAAAACAAAACAATAAACTGTACTACTTCTAACACCACTGAGCTGTTGAATCATTTCAGCTACAAACTTTAATTCATCACTGATTTAATTTAGCCCCCCATCCACAGCTAAACTATCAGTTGTTGAATGCTCCCCAGCAAGAAAGGGAAATTAGGTAGAAGAGAACACCCATGGGTAGAAACAAAAATGAATTTAAAGGAACATCAAAATTAACGTTAATAACAATGACAATATAAAGTATACAAAATTATACTCAGACCATCATACAACAATCCCAAGAAACAGGAAAGCAGTCCTCAGGTGCAGAACGGTGGTTGACATCCTTCAAGGATGGTGAGAAGCAGGATGAGAAAAACAGAGGGAAGAGACAGAATTTTTGCCTTCCTCTAACTTCCCTCTTTATAATGAACATGATGTTTATGGTCTGGGATACACCTGTAGTCAAGTTGGGTCAGCTGCCCTGGCTTTTTCCTCACCCAGCTTAACCACCTGGCTGATACAAAGCTGCTAACAACCTTCAGACCATGGCTAACCTGTGATTCTAACCCGATGAAACCAGGACAATCAGTACATCATCAAACAATTTAGGTTGGAAAAGACCCTTAAGATCACCCAGTCCAACGGTAAAGCTAACAGTGCCAAAACCAGCAGAATTATTCTTTATTATCTTTTATGTTTTTATGGGAAATAACAGTATTGTTAATTTCAAATGTTCTGCTAGTAATGTTTAAAAAATACCAATACACTCAGGAAAAATATTAAAACACACAGAAAATTTTACCAGGTGTCTGTCTCTATTTTTGATACTTTTGATGGGTTTTTTGAAGTAGACGTTTGTTCTGATGCATCTGGGATCTAGGTAATATAAGTTTATAGAGAGGAGATTGATAAAATATACTTCACAGAATCACAGAATGTTAGGGGTTGGAAGGGACCTAGAAGATCAGCTAGTCCAACCCCCCTGATAGAGCAGGATCACCTAGACTAAGTCACACAGGAACACATCCAGGTGGGTCTTCAATATCTCCAGAGAATCATAGAATCATAGAATGTTTAGGGCTGGAAGGGACCTCCAGAGGGCATCTAGTTCAGCCCCCCTGCAGTGAGCAGGGACACTCTTAACTAAACCAGGCTGCTCAGAGCTTTGTCCAACCTCACCCTGAATATCTCCATAGATGGTGCCCCAACCACCTCCCTGGGGGGCCTATTTCACTGATCCACCACCCTCAAGGTAAAGTACTTCTTCCTGATATCCAGTCTAAATCTACTCTTCTCTAATTTAAACACTTCACCCCTCATCCTTTCACTACAGGCCCTTGTAAATAGCCCCTCTCCAATCTTTCTGTAGGTCCCCTTCAGGTACTGGAAGGTGGCTATAAGATCACCCTGGAACCTTCTCCAGGCTGAACAACCCCAGCTCCTTCAGCCTGTCCTCATAGGAGAGGTGTTGCAGCCCTCTGATAATCTTTGTTGCCCTCCTCTGGAGAGCCCATTACAGAACTCTGTCACACTCACTGTGAAAAAGTTTTTCCTGATACCCTAGTCACAGGCCTCCAGGCAGACTCTGCTCTACTGGCCACAACTCTGTCCTTTAGACAATTCCCAATCCACTGCCCTTCCCTCATCTATCCATCTACTTATATCATCATAAAAGGCTATCAGATTAGTCAATCATGATTTGCCCTTACGGAATCCATGTTGACTATTTGTGATAAGCCTTTTTTCCTCCAGATGCTTAGAGATGGCAGCAAGGACAAGATGTTCCATCACCTTTCCAGGAATGGAGGTGAGGCTGACGGGCCTGTAATTACCTGGGTCCTCTTTTTTGCCCTTTTTGAAGATTGAGACAACATTGGCTTTTCTCCAGTCCTCAGGCACCTCTCCTGTTCTCCAGGATCTTTCAAAAATGATGGAGAGTGGCCTAGCAATAACCTCTGCCATCTCCCTCATTACTCGTGGGTGTATCCCATCAGG
>JANHGL010026214.1:152096-167890 GCA_024611195.1 Ceyx melanurus | reverse complement strand
AAATAATAAATTATATATATTATATTATATATTATAAATAAAATAATAAAATATCTGTCTAAACAATTCTCTGTAAGTTTTCTACTCTAAATGGAGTTATGAACTCAGAAATTGTTCTGGTACCACACACCTAAGGATGGTAGAAATTTGAATGCTGCTACTGATTTTAATGCCTCAGGCTCAGTTTCTAAAATGCTGAACAATTATATTAAACCACACAGGACTTTTTACCAAGCACATTTAATCCCAATTATTTCTTAATGCTAATTTCTGAGGATGAATATGCAAACAAAGTTTTGTGGCATAACCTAATCCTGAATTAGTGAACAAACAACCCCTGTATTGTCAGATAACAGGTATCCCCATTTGGGTTTATTGCACTTTCCCCTTACACATATTGCTAATCAAGGGATTCTGGATTAATTTGTTCCAGGGGTGAAATAGTTAGGTTTCCAAGTAGAATAATGTAAATTGAAAGCACTATTATCTGAAAAGAAATTAAGCCTCTCTTCTGATGTGGCAATAAGCATAAATCTGTAGAGAAGAGAAACCAAAATGTATCAGACTTCAATGGTTTCTTTGTGTGTTTCAAACACACTTTAAAAGTTAATTGCTGAGAGTACGCACAGATTAATGTTTTATTTTTTAAATGAGTGCTTGAAAAAAAAACAAACAAAAATTTATCTTCTTGAAGTTCACAAATAAATTAAAGAGTGATACCAAATAGAGAAACAATTTCACAACAGATAGGTGGTGACTGACCAGAAGAGCTGTGGCCCACAGGCTTTGCCTTAGGCTCTTCATGAATTCAGTGATTAGTTGCCAGGTAACAGCTGACCTAAAGGTTATTATTACTCTTAATATAAATAGTTATAAATAAATCTGAGCGTATGAAGTCAAAAATGCTGAGATGTACACTGCCACAGGAGCAGGAAGCTCAAGTCTGATCTCCCTTTTATGACACTAAATCTTTTATGACACGCTGGACTGAGAGGGAAGTCAAAACCTTTGCAGGCTGGAATTCTTATGCTAATTGGAAAAATGTGATATTTTACCAAATTTTATTGTAATGATGTTGTGAGTCATATAGGACAAAATATTTTGCTCATCTCTTCATACTGTTATGCAGGATTAGAGCCAAAACTATTTACAGGGAAAAACTCACATTGAGTTTCATTTGATTGGAACTATTCACTTGGTTTATTTTTAAAATAATCCCTAGAGAAACCTTAATTTCATAATAGGTAACAGTAGATTTATGTACAAATAAGTCCACTGCTTATTCTTAAGGTTACAAGTGCACAATAGTGAATGTCTAGTGCCTGATCTTTCACTGAGGAAGATCACATGAATGGACAAAGATGGACCACATGGATGCAACAAAACAGTAGAAAAGTGTAAAAGGAATTCAAACCTCATGGCAGCACTTTACACTGAATTTGCAATTATTGTTAATGGTTATCTAAAAATCAATAATTAAATTAATCATTCTCGACTATCTTTGCTCAGACTCAGACTTGAGCATTACTACCCTGCCATGAGAGGTTTGCCTTGTTAACCCTTTGTAATTTTCACTTAATAAATATATTTATCCTATTCTCTAATTTTATCATAATACAGGCAAACTTGCTCCTGAAAAAAATAAAAATAAAACTATTGCCCTGGTGAGAAAGACAAGTAAGACTGACACAATTATTGTGTATATTCTCAATTTAAATTTAGAAAGTTATTCCACTGCTGATCAGGAAATCCTTAGTACATTTGTTCTTTATATGCTTCAAGTAGATATTGCCAGCCAGACCAAAATTGTTTTGCCAGACAAATATGTAAAATCAAGACCACTACTGAAGGAGCTGTGATCAGTCATCTAATGCTGATTGGAAGGCTCTGAGGAGAAAGGATAAGAATTGATGAAAAATTGTTTATCCCTTTATCAGACTCATGTAATTAAGGAACTGAACCCAACTGAAACATAAAGTTTTTAATGAAACATAAATTAATGCAGCCACAAAGGCAAGTAATATTGTTGACATTGTTATCAGTTAAAACCTGGTACAACTTTACTCATGATCCCTTATGTCCTGGTTTGAGCTATAACAGAACTAATTCTGTTCAGGGATTTTAGTTTTCAGCTCAGTCTCTTCTAAGTGACAGAAAATTCTGAATTTAACATATTTTTTACAATGTCTACTCCTAGCAGTTATAATGCTTGATATTTAGAGTTACTACCAAGTTACTACCATGATTTGGTTTTATCTGGAATACTATATTGCTTCTGTTTCAAGAGATTCTATTCCTGTTTATAGTGATTGATATTTATTATACATATTCTTATTTATGAATCCACAACCATAATGTAGGCAAGAGAAAAGAAAGAGACAAACACTTTAAATATATACATGTCATCTAGTTTACATTACCTGTGTTTAATCTCATTCCTAGGAAAGGTACTGTGAGATCAAAGAAGACATGTTAGATTGAAAAGTGATGGACTGTGCCTAAAGGACCTTAAACTGATATACACTCTTATTTTCTTGTGCTATTCTAGGTATCTCTTGTAGAATTTGCTTTTCTGAGCTTCTTGGTTGTCTGAGAAGTCTCCTTGGGTTCCCTAAAAGACATATCAAAATGTAACAGTAAGAAATATCCAAGTACTTTGCTGTTATTTCTGTAACCTTTAATGGAATAGGAAAAACATCAGCAGAACTTATTGAAAAAAAAACCTGATTTATTTTTTGATTCAATTAGATATGAGAAATAAATGGAAAAGTCAAGTTTGTTTCACCCCCCGCCCCCCCTAAAATGTCAGTAAGACTTAGTAGAATTGATGTCTATTTAAAACAAACAAAACTAAATTTCCTCTCCAGTCTTTTCAGAATTTGCATTAGGGCTTCGAACTGCTATCACATGATAATCTCTGTGTACTGACACAGATATACCATTAAAATAATTAATGTAAACTTCATCCATAACCATTCTCTTTCTATTGAGCTTATCTTTATATATGATGTGAAAGAACATAAGGAGATGGCCCTTGGGTATTACCACAATCTTTCTTTTTTAGATATAGAAACTAATTACTTCTTGTCAGCCAAAACAAAATATTTATATTCAAAGGAACAAAAGGCTCTGAAAACTACTTTTTTAAGGAGGAGTCTAACTTTTCTTTGATTGTCATTTATTTCTTCCAGTAAATTAACTTTTCCATTAACTGGGTCTGGAAACCCTTCTAGCTTGTCTTTGCTTATAACAAGGAATGCTACCCCATTCCTGAGTACACAGTGATGTCTGGGTTCTCCCTGACTTCAAATCAGAGCAAAAACTGAGCACATATTAGATTGTCTTTTTACTTTTACCACCTCAATCACCACCTATACATGTTTAGTATGAGTAAGTGTAACTTTGGATATCTCTGAGAGAGTATCACAGTGTATTTCTGATGGGCCATGTCAACACTGTGACACAAAATCATTTTACAATTTTTTTTTAATATGAGGCTTTATATAAAGGCTTATGTATGAGGCTTTATATGAGGCTTATATAAACCCATAACAATGTCTGTACTTCAATATGGGAATTTAGGTCAACAGAATATGAAACATTTTTGGATAACATTTTATTATTTTTCATGATGTTATGAAGATAAAAATATTCAACATTGCCTAGGAGCTCATGCAGAAAGCTAAAAAATGAAAAAAAAAAAAAAGCAAAATTTCATTAGCTAGTCAATATAGTTTTAGTTATTATAGATTGATAATAACATTAATACACTTGCTTTTCCAGAGCTTAGATTTCCCCATTAGTCCTCAGTTTTCACTAAGAGGACATTTTAAAAATAAGCAAGAAAACAAACAAACAAACAAACAAAAAAGTGAAGAATAGGAGAATAGTTAATTTCTGAGACAGTTAAAAATGGCTGACCATTAAAAGCTAGTATAAAAAGGCAAGAAATGGTGCTGATGTTTGGGCACCTCAATACAAGACACTGAGTTGATGGAGTGAGTTCAGAGAACAGCAACTAATCTGGTGAAGGGTCTGGAGATCAAGTCTTATGAGAAGCAACTGAGGGAACACTAAAGAAAAGGAGGCTGAGGGGAGACCTCACTCTCTACAACTTCCTGAAAGGATGTTGTAGAGAGGCAGAAGCTGGTCTCTTGTCACGAGTAACTAGTGACAGAACAAGTGGGAATGGCCTCAAGCTGCACCAGGATAGGTTTAAACTGGATATTAGGAAACATTTTTTCACTGAAAGCATTGTCAGGCATTAGAATAGGCTGCCCATGGAGGTTTATTAAAGAATATTAATTGCTGGGCACATTAAAGAATATGATATTGCTGGGGAAAGCTGACTACAATGAATAAATAATAATGAAAAAGAGATTGAAATAATGCAGAACAAAAGGCCATAAGAGATAATATGCTATAGGAAAGTAGTGGAAAGGACTGATGTTGGTGTTACGTAAATGAAATGACCATAGAAGAATGTGTCTTTGTGAGAAGAACAGGGATCCACTATGTTGCTGTATAATTGACTATGGTAAAATATTCACCTTAAGGATCTTGTTTTCCTTTTCTGTGACAGATAATCACATAATGCTAAAGAATTTATTACTTTTAGGATCCATTTAATCACACAAGAAAAACTTGTGAGGGGAAACAGAAATTCAGCCAGAAGGAAAGTAACAGAATCCTTTAAAAGAAGTTAGAGAGAAGCAGGATTCTCTGCTGACACTTCAATATCCTACTCTCAGGATCATACAGATGTACTAAAACAATGAGAAAATAAAAATCAACATTAATTCCAGTTAACAAGTTCCAAATGAAAGAAAGATAATAAGAGGAAACAAGCAAGTGTTATGGTGACAGAGAAATAAAAGCTAATACTAAAGCCAAAAATAACTTATATTATTTTGGTAACAAATGCAGTATAATTTCCAGTTTGGCTGCACACTCTTTGTACTCTTCTATTTCTGAAAACTCTTCCTATTTTCTTATTTTTCTGGCACCACTGATGATGGCTGAAGTCAGTGGGAACAGATTTATAATGAGCTTTCACATTAATCCGTGTTGTGGAACATGCTAGAAGTGAGTCCCAAAAGACAAGGTACAATTGAATTTCATTTAGTAGCCCCTGCTATCTTCTTTTTAAAATATTTTAGACTAATTTATTTCTCTGCTGAGCTAACAGTCTGATGTTTCATTTGAACTCCATTGAAGTCATGTAAGTGAACCAGATGCCAGTTTTTCTAAGATGAATATATATGAGTTGTTTCAGTTTCTCTGAAAACATTTGTTTGGAACATGTTCTTTAACTCAGAGGAAAAAAAATAATTATAATATCCATCTGATTCTACTCCAAAACACTAATTCAGATTCAAGTATTAAATGGGCAAGGGAGCTGATGATGGAAGCACACTGAAAGCTATAAATGTTTCAATAAAAACATTAAGTATAATAGAAATTATCATCAATTCAGTAATAAAACATAATCACTGCTGATCCATGCTTTTATTTATTCTTTTCTTACTCAACCTAATAAGTAAAAAGATTCACAACATGACAGGTAAAAATATATGTTTAAAATAGGGAATTAATCTAACCGGTAAAAATCTAGGCTGCATTTTGCTTGTGACTCCTAGGATACAATGACTGACATATCTATTATGTGAACCTCTACTGATAAACTATCTTTTTAATTCATTTTTTTCACAAATCTACTTTGATAGAACAGAACATGCTTACAAGGCATATAATTCCTTCTTTACACAGAGTATAATTACTAAAGGAATTACTGATCTAAATCTACATAGTCATTAATTGAAAAAGTTCATCTTTCAACAAAGAACATTCTAATAACCTTCAAACACAGATGGCAAACTTCACTTTAACAGGGTTTTAAAAATTATTATTTATTTATTTACAACACTTTGTAAGTTCCAATTCCATGGATATATTTGCTGAAGTTGCCAGACCTTTATTTTTTGATAAACTTTTATCTCTTTGTTGCAATACACAAAGGGATTTCAAATGCAATGTTTTATTCATTTTTCAAAGCCCAGAGCTCCTTAAAAGCCTCTGAAGGTTTTTTGTGAGGTTTTTTTGTTTTGGGTTTGGTTTTATTTTTGTTTCTTTTTCTTCCCTCCCTCCATCCCCTCTCGTTCTCGCCCTTTATAGCAATCAGCAACAATAGAATTCTTGTGATGATCAAAATACAAGTTCCTTTATTTCTTGGTGTCAAGGAGTCTGCCTTCTGAGTGACACTCCTGGGGACTCTAAAATAAGATCTGTAGTTGGGGCTATTTGGCACAGAAAAGCATTAATCAGCTCCTACTTTCCAGTCTTTCATAAGAGCAAAGAGCAAAGGTGAAAGGTTGCTACTAGGAATTTGAAAGGCTTGTTTTATTTCAATAGGCTGAACGTATCCTCTGTTGCCAGGGAAGACAAGAGTCCTGATCAGATAAAACCATTCATTAGACTGTGAAACACAACTTGTTTTTTAAAGGGATCAAAGAGAATGAGCTAAAAAAATGAGAAAATTTCCAGAATATTATAACATAGTCTGTCTTTTCTGAAATCAAACAAATATCTTAAAAAATTTCAACGTTTCTTTGTATTTTTCAGTTAACCTTGCCAGGATTCAGAAGAAAACGATTTTGAAGATATAGCAGAGATGACATAGCAGAGATGTTGGAAAAAAATAATGAGGTTTGTAATAATGACAGAGAGGTTGTTCAGCACAATATGTCTGGGAAGCAACTGGTCTCAAGTCAAAAAACAGATCGTTCTATTAGGACAGATTCTTCTTTCTTCTGAAGACAGTTTGAGGCTTAGAGAAATAACATGGTGTGTCATGACTGAAGAAAGAAAGAATCCCTTTTTTGCTTCCTATAGAAACTCAAACATTAAAGGAAAGTTAACTCCTTTTCACATTGAGAACATCAATCAAGTTGACAGTAAAAGTGTTTGTATGGTGAGGTTGTTTCAGCTCCAACCATCTGGCAGGTTCATGCACATGTATGTTCTGATGCAGAAGAGAATAACATCAGGAAAAGGGTGACTGAAAAAGAGATGGTGACAGTAAAACACAGAGGTCTTTGTAAAAGCAGATGATGAGTAAGATCATTTTATATGAGTATAAAACAAGTTTGAGGCAACTGAAAACAATTCTTTAAATTATTGTCAACTCTGCCCTGCTTTGTTAGAACCCAACAAACAGATTTATTTCCTAAATTAAATACTTTCATATTGTTTGTCAACCTCACATGCACCAGTTTACTGAACCCTCATTTATCTCAAAGTGTAGGTGTAGAGACCTACTTAAACATGTACAATTCGGTTTCAGTGAGTTTTTTCTTGTTTCTTTAACATAAATAAACTGAAAACTAAATTTCTTTTTTTCTTTTTTTTTTTTTTTAATATAAGCTAATTAACAACTGAAATGCTGATGTCAAGTTGAAAAAATGTATTGAAGTAAAGGTATTCTCAAAAATCAGTTTCTGGATGAGAATAAATTTGAACGTGTTATAACACTTTTGTTCTGTGTACTTGAAATAGTAATAGTAATGAATTATGAAAGCAGTCAATACATAAATAAAATCTACTATGGTCTTTGTATCATCCTGATATGCAAACTCAGTCAAATCTTGAAAGTATAATTCAGACAATTATTTAAGATTCCACTTTCATGTTATACATATATTAAATGTGGAGCATCATAAAACCTGGACTTCAGGAATACTTTATGTGATGCTACTCAGCTCTTCCCAATGGAAACTGTTAAGGGAAAACATCTGATGTGGGACCTGGCAGTCTGAGAAAGGTGTGTCTGATGCAGCTTCATTCATTCATTTGCTACAGGTGTAACCTGTAGCAAAGCTGAAAATATATTCCTGGTGAGGCACATGAACATAGAGCATGTGTATACACAATGTGCATATATGTGGTCAGCCACATGGCTATTGCAGACAGACACACAAAACGCTCCAATGAAACACACAGCATCAGTGGCCTCATCCTGCTCCATGCTCTTGCTGAACAGGATGGATGTTCACCAGTGAGAACATGTATGTATACACACATGTAAATCATAAAATCATGGAATGCCTTGGGTTGGAAGAGACCTCTAAAAAGGTCATCTAGTCTAAGCATAAACAGGGACATCCTCAACTAGATCAGGTTGCTCAGAGTCTCATTAAGTCTGACCTTGAATGTCTCCAAGGATGGGGCCTCCACCACCTCCCCTGGGCAACCCATTCCAATGTTCCACCACATTCATAGAAAACCATTTCTTTCTAATGTCCAATCTAAATCTACCCTTCTCTAATTTAAAACCATTGCCCCTTGTACTATCACTAGAAGCCCTTGTAAACCATCCCTCTCCAACTTCCTTATAGGCACACTTTGGTACTGGAAGGACATAATAAGGTCTCCTTGGACCCTTCTCTTCTCCAGGCTGAACAACCCTAACTCCATCAGCCTGTCCTCATAGAAGAGGCATCTCAGCCCTCTGTTCATTTTGGTGATCTTCCTCTGGACCCACTCCTTCCTATGTTGAAGGCTCCAGAGCTGGACACAGTATTCCAGTCCCACCAGAGCAGAGTAGAAGGACAGAATAATCTTTCTCAAACTGCTGGTCATGACTCTTTTAATGCCAACCAGGATATGATTGACTTTTTGGGCTGCAAGTGCACATTGTTGGCTCATATCCAGCTTCTCATCCATCAGAACCCCAAGTCCTTTTCTGCAAGGCTGCTTTTTACCATCTCATCCCTCAGCCTCTACTGATAATGAGGATAATTCTGACCCAGTGCACCTGGTCTTGTTTAACCTCATGAAGTTCACCTGGGCCCACTTTTCCAGCTTGTCCAGATCTCTCTGGATGACATCCTGCCCCTCTGGTATATCAACTGCAACACTCAGCTTGGTATTATCTGCAAACTTGCTGATGCTGCACTCGATCCTGCTGTCTATATCATTGGTTAAAATATTAAACAGCACTGGTCTCAGCAGGGATTCCTGAGGGTCACTACTTACTATTGATCTCCATCTGGACTTTGATCCCCTGTCCACTACATTTTGGATCTGGCCATCAAATCCGTTCCTTATCCACTGAAAAGTCCTCCTCTCAAATCCATATCGTTCCAACTTGGTGAGGAGGATGCTGTAGGTACAGGGAAGAAAGAAACACATCTGGCACACACCTAGATCTAGCCCAAGGTAAGATTTTGGGAGGTATGGTCCCAAGATCACTGTTGTAGATTTGTACTTCATTTGCTGTAAATATGCATACATTACTAAGGTTAATATATATCTGTTAGCAGGCAAAGACTTCCCTAGAATAATAATTTACTTTTTTTCAAAGCTTTTTATGAGGCTGTTTGTGCAGAAAGAGTCAAACAAGTTAGAACAAAAGTGTCAGTTTTCTATTAAAAAAGACTCCACATAATCAGCTTAGGTACTGATAGAATGAAAAGATACATTTTGAAAACAAGAATCTGAAAGTCTTGTGTCTGTCTCTGCTTTCATCATGGTGTCAGAGTCACTGGTATTGAACAAGTCAATGTCTTTCTTTTTCTTCTTTACCTGAAAAATTGGGATGATACTCTGTTATGTGGAGTAAAAATAGTGTGAAACAAGTTGCTGATACTTTATAATGCGAGGATTAGTATCAATAGTAAATATTATTTTTTTATTTTTATTTCTGCACAAAATATGAGCAGAAGTGTAGAACTGTCATTCAAACTGAAACCATCCAGAAATGTGTGTTTGTTTGGGTTTTTTTGGTGTGTTTTTATTATATTTTTTTCCCAAGAGTACTTATTTTATTCTATTTTCTCACTTATTTGAATTCCATTATATTAGGATAATATCTCTAATTGCATCATAGGCAATATGCCTTTAAGATTATATCCATGCAGGTAAACATACCACAACACTTAATTGCTTACAAAATAGAATAATCCAGGTGTTCCAAACTGAAATTTAAATATATTTTACAGGATATCCCTTAATAAATCATATCACAGTGTTAGAGGTCATAATTTATGTGGGAAGAAATTGTGAGGCTTGAGTTTTACTTATCTGAATTCACTTTCATTACCTTTATCTTTTGAAATTTTATTTGTAACCTCTCTCTTTGCAAGGTTACTTCCTTGAAGAACGCTGAATATTTTCAACTGTACAAAACTCAACAATGTGGTTTTGTTCTTAATTAACCTTAAAGACTTGTCTTTATAAACTTCATAACACCACAGATGCAGATTTTATAGCAAAAATACCCTCCTATTCTTTGCCACACAGATATATTACAAAGCCACCTTTACAAAAATACACCCCTTAGGGCTTAAAAAAAGGGGTGTTTCTGGAAAATTTAGTAACCTGCTCAAAATGGTGTTCACAAGTGTTTAGTCATACTAAAGAAATACATCTATAAAGAGTCTTTTGGAATAGCTGAGGTATGACATTTCAATTATCTTTGAAAGTACTCTTAAGAATTCTTTACATTCCTTCAGAGATACCAACTTAGAAATATGACCTTAAGTCACTATTGTCAGAAGGAAGCATCCTCAAGACATTGAAATTCACATTGGGCAACTATAAGTATCTTAGAATTAAATCTTTACTCATATTATCTACCCCTTATGATCTCTTATATGTTTTGAAAATTTACTGAGAACCAGCAGTCTCAAATGATCTCAGACCTTCATCCCACTTTCCTGACTCTCCTGGGCAATCAATTTGGGAGGCTATCAACTTTAATAGTACACTAGTTACAGCATCCTCATGATCTGTCCACTGACACAAACAGGTATTGTGAATTTTCCTCCCAGTCTCTGGTCCTTTTAATAATTTGTGTTACTGAAAGAATGAAGTAGTCACATCGTTTGTCTTCATGACCTTCTTGAGTAATGAAATCCAGTGTTGAACTATACCTTATGCAAAGTTCTGTTTCTTAGTAAGACAGAGGTAGTACTCTTGAGCTTTTTGGAGTTTTCCTGCTGTATAGTGAGAAAAGAAATAAATAGAAAGATTGGACAGTCTTCATGTGTTTACAATTTTCACAAACCTCACTTAAATTCCCCCTGGCCTTCGTACTTTGAAATAATCCACATCTTCACAAATTCATGACAAGATGAACTGGTGAAGAAAATGCACTTTATTTAAATAGCTTCAATTATATAATGACCTATTTGCATTCTAATAGAGATTTTGAGAGGAACACCTGAGACTTCCAATGAAATAGGGATTTAAATTTGCAGGTAATTAAGGCTCAAGCAGATTGTGAAATTTCTGTTTGATCTGTTTAATAGACCTGTTTACTGTCATAGACTAAAAAGTTGCTGACCCCAACTTGTCCCAAGCTATCAAAGAAAAAAGTCTTCCTTTAACCATGCTAATTACTCAGGAAGTGAGTGTTATCCATGTCAGGAATATCCTCTTTAAACTGACATGCTATTTTTGTAATTGCATCTGTAGTTTCTTATGAACAAAGCAGAAAAAAAATAATTTAAGAAAAAAAAAAACAACTAAATTTATCATTATAATCCTCAAATTACATATAAAATCCTAGCTTTGGCCAGCAGTTATTTGCTCTGGTCAGTTGACAGTGCCTAGGGACTAACTCTACATAAATTCCATTGTCATTAATAAGAGTTTTTCCCGTAAATCCCATGAGTATTGATTGCAGAATGAAACTGCACGGTGATTACAAATGGGTCAGAAGTGAAGACATTGTACAGGCAGACTCTCCCACAGGGAATGACTACTTGGGCATTAAATATTGTTCTCATTTTACCATCTTTGACACAGAAGTGCAAATGATGCCTTCTTTAGATATTTGATTGAGGCAAGGGCAGGTAGTTTTATAATCTTCAACTCAGCCAAGTCAAATCAATCTCACATGTATCTAGGTCTCTATGGGATTTTCTAGGATTTGCACCTAATTGGAATATTAATAGTCATTACTTTTCTGCTGACAAACTACAATGTGTATGTTTTAGGGCAGGTAACATTCCCATCCATGTTTTAATCTCTCTTTGTCAGTTGAGGGTGGTAGAAATGCCGCTGTACTGAGACAAGAAATGACAACTGCAGGTGAGAAGTCAGATTCATACTTGGATAAAGCAGCCTGATGTGAACTTTGCTTCCCCACTATGTCTCTGAGTATTTAGATGCCATTGTATTCTAAGAGCTGCTCACTTGGTAATTTCTACTCAAAGTGTAACAGATATGATGGAGGATGAGTCTTGAGGCAAATGCCATGAACTATGAATTTAAATTTACCTTTGTGAGGCAAGGAATTTGATATTTTCATATTCAAGGGTTTGTTGTTTTTTTCTTTGTTGGTTGGTTGATTGGTTTGGTTTCCTTTTGGTTCTACATGGTGAACCTCACTGTTGGTATTCTGTATTATTGTACTTTTGTCAGCATCTTGCTCAAGCTGGACATCTCCACCTTCTGTGTACTTACACAACTATCTTAACATCACCTTTTTTTTTCCTCTAAGTCTTATTAGTCTTCTGTATTTTAATTAATTTCTAATGGATTTTTTTTTCTCACCCTTTTTCGAGAAACTTTTTAATTTTATTTTTTTCCCCTCTCCTTAGGAGGAACAATACAGCAAGACCAGGAAGTTCTTTTGTGGCTTAGGTGGCCTAGGTGGTTAACAGGTTTATAGGGCTAAACATAGATTAGAAGTTGTATATTTTGACATTGTACTTTATGATTTCAAGGTCAGCTCTTCCAGGAAGCATTATAGAATGTGGAATCTAGCTTCCAAAACCTTTGGCTCCACTGAATAATCTTTTATCTAATCTAGCCTTAAGTGTGTGTGTGTATTTGAAGAAATAAAACAAGTTAGTTAATTGCAGATACTGGTTTTGCAGAATGAGTCAAAGGGTAAATTGTCTGACTGACTTAAGAGAAAGTACTGCCCAAAGTTAAGCTGTCATATCTCATATTCTTTCATAAAATCAAAGGCAATCTTCGGTTATCCAGTATCCTAAATTAATCAGGTCACACCTTGAATTAAAAGCTTGCATTTCTAAAAAGAATCTAATAGTTTGGGGTTTTTTAAGGTGGATGTTCATGTTATGTTCATGTAGTTTTATCTACATACTTTTTATTACTATCTTTTGTTTTTATCTTATCAATGTTAACCATCTGCATCACCCTGAATAACTTAGCCTATAGAAAGAGTATCCTTTTCCTTATTAGCAGTCTAGTAGACATTGAACCTATTGATTATTTACAGTCAGTTGGAACTGGTTGTCTGTATGCTGAACATGTATTTATATTTCATCCACAAGTAGTTAATCTGTATCAATTATCATTAGTACCTGTAGATATCTTGCCTGGAATGATTATCTCAAGAAGCATATCATACCTAACAAAACTCCCACTATTATCCTCAGAACACAACAGTGTTTCTGATTAATTGAATGGACTTTTTAGAGAAGAAAACATTAGAACCCCTATTTTCCTTGGGTGCATTAATTGTATTAAACATGTTTCTGATTCTACCTTACCCTTATCTGTGGTTTTAAATGATTTATGCCAACCTCTAGATTTTTTCTTGTATTTTATTCTGGAATCAAAATTGAGTGCTCTGGCCAAGTGGCTGCAGACAGCAGCTAATAACAGGAGTAGGCACATACTTCTAGAAATTTTCCATTGTGCAAAAATGTATGGAGAGCCTTAAAAGACAATGAGATGTTAGCTGTATTGCTGTGTACCTTTAAAAAAGAAAAGGCTTGGATGCATTTTTTTTTTCCCCTGGAATTGTTTTCAGATGGGTGAAAATCTATCGTCTTTTATTTAAAGGAAGGAAACCCTTTGAATTTACCTGTGAATCATATAAAATAGTCTCAATGATGTTATAGTAAGGTATATGGATTGATCCCCCAGTTCAGCCTCTAGAAATGAAGTGTAGTATTTCCGAGAAATTATGAACCATTTTTCCTACAATGACTCTAAACCAATATATATATATATTAGATAATTCATAAAATAAATCCTCACATCTTTTGTTTCATAATTTTTATTTTGCTTTGTTTTCAGAATTAATTGTGTGTGATTCAGAATTTCATAATCTCACATGAGAGAAAACAGAAAAAGAAATGCGCCAAAACACTGATTTTGAGGAAATCTGCTAATGTAGATAATAATAGTGGGACTTCAATAATTAATATAAAGTGACTAAAGCACATTCTTTATTATATTCATAACATATGTAAATTTATATTTCACTGCCTTGTTAAATTATGGAATATGATCCAAATCCATTGAAACAACAGAAAAATATCCCCCAGCTTTCTTTGGAACATATGTTGTAGATCAGACACATGGATATTAATTGGATGAAAATTAAGGAAAATCACTTAGACTATCAATATCAATCACCACCAATTAGTTTAGTATAGAATCACATTTCTTTACGTGAACTTCTCTCTAAATCATTTATTATTCTCAGTGTCATCCAATGACAGGACAAGAGGCAATGGGTGCAAGTTGGAGCACAAGAGGTTTAAGGTCAACACAAGGAAGAACTTTTTCTCAGTAAGGGTGACAGAGCTCTGGAATGGGCTGCCCAGGGAGGTTGTGGAATCTTCATCTCTGGAAACACCTAAGACCTGCCTGGATCTGTTCCTGGGTGACTTGATCTAGGTGATTCTGTTCTGGCAGGAGGGTTGGACTAGATGATCTTCTAGGTCCCTTCCAAATCCTAACATTCTGTGATTCTGTGATTATTAGAGCAGATAATACTAAATTCATCGAAACTAAAGAAGTCATGATGATAGCTGGTATTCCAAAGGTATGGAAACCAGATTATTGGATCTTCTATATGTCATCACATGTCAATCAATGAATATAATATAGTCACAATGTTCTGAATAAAGTAGCTACAATAAGTGAAATATTAGCCTTCTTTAAATGGATAGCAGTATTCCTACCAGCTTCAAGACATCTGAATTTTACTTTACCTCTTGTATGCCACATTTGTCATTAAAAAAAAAAAAAAAAAAAAAGAAAAAAGCATACACTGAAAATGGAGGTATGTTCATATTTGTAAATATAATAATTATAAATATTGGAAGTTTTAAATTGAAATGAAAGTGGTTTATTGCCCACTTTATTTTTCTAGTCGTAGTACCACTCACAGATATTTATTGCTAATTTCATACATTATACATACTTTAAAAATGATCTGGGACAGAGATCAGGTTAGAATAAACATTTTCTACTAATAAACATTTTGTACTACATTGTTGCCACCATTGATTATACTGACCAAACACATCAGAAAAAACCTTCCAGCTGTTTGAGGTGAATGAATACCTAATCCAAAACATACAACACCACGTCAAGTAGCAGAAAAAAATATAAATCAAATTTCAAAATGCCATAAAGAAAAATAACCTGAATAAGAACACTTCCTTGATTAATGAGTAAAAATTTTAGTGAAAGACCATGATATATACTTTCCAAATGTCAATTCTCACTAACAAAGAAAAAACCAGTGATTTACTAGGCAACTAAAAAACAAACAAAACTAAGAAATCCATCTCTTTACAAAACTTCTAATGAAAATAAGATGATTCAAAAATTATATAACAATGTTATGTTTACATAATATATCTTCCTCATGTGCTGTACTATTTATCAAATCATAGGGGAAAGGACTAAGGCATCTTTAAAAATCTTGATAGCTACTAAAGAACACTTGTGGGGTTTTTTTGCTCTGTTTATATTTATCTAACAGGTTACAGGCTTTCTCTACTCAGAGATTTTGCCTA
>JANHGL010026214.1:128994-149445 GCA_024611195.1 Ceyx melanurus | reverse complement strand
TCCCATGCACTCTTGCCTTCCATCACTACATCAGTCTGATACCTTCCTGCTTTCCTGTGATCAACTCCTGTCAACTGTTACTGTTAAGAATTTTTGTGTTCCTCTTCTCCTCTGCCTCTCAGATGTCCATAAGTCCTTGCACACTTTTTAGATATATTCAGATGATAAAACAAAAATTCTTACAAAGTATTAATATTTTACAATTTAAAAGTTGTTTGGAATTAAATTTGTACGGATCTTAATAGTTCAAATATACCATACTTGATTCTCACATGGTTGTGTAGTTATGATTGATAGTCTGTTAATTGAATGAATTTCTGCCAAGACTGCCTTCTAATTCTTTGACTAATTAAATAAAAAGTAAAATACTTCCTTTTCAGATTTTTTTCTATTATCTGAAAGCCGAAAAAATGCATACTTAAAAATCCATTATAAAAGTATTTTTCTTTTTGGTAGAAATGAAATGTCTTGTGTTTTTTGGTTTCTGGAAATAGAATAAGTTAATGCCACTCCCTCCCCAAAGGAGGTACTACTCTAACACATAATTGGTCTACACAAGCAAAAAAAAAAACCACAAAAAAACCTATGTTTTCTTATAATTACTTCTCTATATGATAAGGAAATTCATAAAAAAAAAAAAAAAAAAAAGTATATACTGAAAATTATGTTGCATTTTTTTTAGAGTCTTAATGCATTAAAACAAAGGTTTAAGGCTTCCAAACAAACTACATAGACATAAATAAAATTCCAGGTTTTACTGTGTTAGTCTGACTACAGTATTCCTGGCTCTACTCTTTAGTGTCATTTCCAATCATTCCTCCTAAACCAACAGAAGGTCTATCTTTAAATAACACCAGTGCTGTCTGCAGCCAACTAATGTGAATGCATAGGCAGGGAAATGCCAAACCAAGTGGGCTTCAGACTGGTTCCAGACGTTTTTCCTGTCTATTTCCTCTCAATCATTGGCAGCTTTTTATCATTCTTCTCTCTTCTATTGCTGTTTTGTGACACCTGGCTACCAGCAAGTTGCAGGCTGCCATACAGACACTTCACCCAGGGACTCATCTAGGGCACCATACACCAGAGCAGTCCATTCACATATGCCAGGTGGTGGTTTGTATCCTCCAGGGCTGTGCTTCAGAGAGGGAAAATATGGGATACTCATTAGGCCACTCCTAGGGGTGTCCAGCCTCTCCCCTAAACATCACAACCTCCCATCACAGGAAGGTGGTAGTCATATGGTTGCCATATGCCTCAAGAGTCACTTGGTTGTATAAGTCCAAAGTGGGGAAACCTGCAAACATTTTTTTGACCGCTGGTACTGTCTGTAAATATAATAGCATTTACCAATGCCAACCTGTCTTGGAGAGCCTCCTCACCCATCCCTTTGAATGATCCAGCTGATCACTCCTGCTCCTGGGAGATGGGACATGGTGTTATTATGAAGAGACTAAATCTTACCATGTGTGCTTCTGCCTCTTACAGGGGAGACACAAAGGCTTGCCAGGAAAAAAATAACCAAACAGCCTTTTTTTTTTTTTTTTTTTTTCCATGTACTTCCATTTTCCTCCAGTTCTCACTCTTTATGGAGCTCTCAGTTCTTTATCTATACACTTTAAAGGAAAAACTCTCAGATCTCTTTACAACTTCCATTGTTTCTCAGTGACATTTTAATAAAAGCAAATAATTCCTTGTTTCCCAACTCCTTCCACCAGTAATACATAGCAAAATGAACAGGAGTGGGGATATGAGCATCTCACAAAAGGCCATGTAGGGGCAGTGGTTGAACTGTGAGAGATGTGTATACTATACTTCTTTCTCTTTTTGAAGTGGAAATGCCTGAATGTATCTGTTCACTGGATAGAAAAGACAGGCATATGCATGCACGTAACACAACAACAAAATGTTACCAAAGTTAATGAACTTATCCAGCAATATTTCTAGATTTTTAGATATTTTAAACTCTTAAACGTGTTTACGCTGATTAAAAAAAAAAAAAAAAAAAAAAGAAAAAGAAAAGATTGGGTTTTTTTTAAAAGGGAATTCGTACCCCTTGATATGGGGGATCACTCAAATGAGGAAAAGGAGACTGATTTGGGAAATCTGTATTGTATTGTTAGCTTCTCTTTACTGCTCTTCCTAGAAATGTTCCCTCCAATTTGTATTTGTGCCCCTTTCCGGATTGTTTAACTGCAGAACAACTTCCTCTGCAAAACCAATAACCTGAAGACTTTCTAAAGATAGCCTGTGAACCTTTAGATTTTGTAATAGGAGGAACAAGGTCAAAATGCCCAGAAGGGATATGTTAATGAACTGATGCAGGTTGCGGTTGTCAGAATTGCTTTGCTGGTGCATTGCAGCAAACATATTTATGGTGTAAGTTTTTAGTTAGTGAATGTACACATTTCATCTTCTTCTAGAGCTGTACAAGGTTGATAAATAAAAGAAATGGTACTATGATAAATAAAAGGAATGGTACTACCATTATTAAGTGGAACAAAAAACTCTTAGTAAACACTACATTTGTCATATTTATCCTTTGATTTTTATAAACTTAATGACCTTTAGCATTTATGCAACAGTGGGATGTGTAATTCACAAATGCGAGGTTGCATTTTGATATAACAGAAACTTAATAAGTATCATTTCAGAATGCTGTAATATTCAGATGCATATTTTGATATATATAAAATGTATGAACCATGTTTATAGAATGAAATTTTGAAATATGTAGGTTTCTTAGATGAATGGAGAAAAGTCAGCAAATATTTTATCTGCAGGTATGTCAAGGAACTTCCACAGTTACCTTTAGATCCCAAATTGCTCCTGTGAAATGGTGAAGCATCATCAATTTTTGGATTTTAAGTAGAAAGTCTATATTGGTTCACAGACTCTTTTCTCAGTATGACTGGTGTAAAAGATTTCTCCAGAGGTGGATGAAGACTTACTTGTCTTTATGAGAACTAAAGTAATTAGCACTATAGTCTCCTTAATTCAAAAACATTAAATTTTCTTCAAATCATCTTCAGATGCTTCATTTTTATACTACAAATGCAAGTTTCTTGTAGTTATTCCCATATTTTACAATATTTTTACTCTTCCCTTATTTAAAACATCTTCCCCAACATTTTAGCTACTATTGAATCAATAAATATATTTTTTTCAAACAATAGATAAATTCCAAGTTGATATTATAGAAAGACAAAAAATTGCTATAGGAGTAGTACAGACATGATGAAATCTCCAGACATAATCATACTCAAAACCTGACTGGGTATAAGCCTAGGGAACCTGGTCTAACCATGATGAAACTAGCCCTGCATTGACCAGAGCGTTGGAGCAGATAACCTCCAGAAGTGCAGAGTGACTCACCAAAAGAGCACTAGAATATCAGCACACTCCCTTCTATGCTCCAGAGTCATACCCTTGCCAAGATGTACAGCTTGTAGGTTAATATACAACAAACATAAAATGGATTTTTTCCTGTTCTTGACAGGTGATTGCCATATTAAAACCCATCATGAGTTTGCACTAGTTAGTAGCTATATTGATATGCACAAATAGAGAGTGAAGTAACTGAATAAGTACAAGAGAGAAACTACTCTTGTTCTACAGATAGCTTAAATATATAAAGGCCATGAAATAATTTAAAGAACTGTGGTGAGAGATGAGTTCTGTCCTCAGTATTTAATCTAGTACAGAACACAAGGAATTAGACCTGAATTCTATTAATTTGACATTTCCCCTGGACTTTAATTGCACGTAGGAAATACTATAACACATAATATCTTGGTTTGATTGAGAATATTTTTCTTAAAGGCACTAAGGTTATTGAGCTACAAAAGGATTATAACTTTTCAAACAAAATTACTGTGTATGCCCTGATGGAACAGAGCAAGGACCACAGGATTATGTATTTTATGTCTACTAAACTTGACTATCTCAGACTCAGTAATATTGTCAAACATTGTCAAAAAGAAAAACAGTTGACCCTTAACAAACATATTAACTTTATATACCCTAAAAGGCAGTACAGGAAAATACTTCAGGGTTTTCTGAGGCAAAAGAAAGCTTTGCAAGGGAAAGTGTGGGTAAGGATGCTCAGCCAGAAAAAGAAGGCTTTAAAAGCAAATTCATTTGCCATTTCACAAACTGCACAGGTAGCATCATTTTCAAGTTATTAGGATATCTCTTTTTCAGTTGTAACATACACATTAATATGCTTTGCTATAAAAAAAAAAATAAGAAAAAATGGGAAAAGCATGTTAGAAACTCTGCCTTGGAGAGAAGTGAATGTTAACATCAAGCAACTCAGCCCAATTTCAGCTTGAACAGATCAAAGCTGGAAAATGTGTAATCATCATATATGAGTGGGTAAGAAGGATCACATAAAAGATCATAGAACACCAGAACAAGGCAGAAACATGAGCAGAAAAATTGCTTTAGTTCTATACAGTGGAAATGATGAAGTGAGGCATTATTTAGCTAAGTGCATTATTGTGGGTAGTAGCATTGAAACCTGTCAGGAATCTTATCTGTATGTAATCACAAACTCAAGAAGCTATAATTATGAAGAAAGTGGCATGACCAAACTTTTGAATAAGTAGCACTTCAGTGCTTGTTTAAAACATGATTCCTTCCAGTGAAATAAGTAACTACAAAATAAAATCTCAGTAGTAATATAATACAATTGAACCTTCAGACTAGTGCCAGTTGCCCCTGCTCCTTCTGAGTAGCTAGTATTGAAGTAGTTATGTTGTGTGAGAATTTGTAAGAGTTTTCTTTTCTAGAAATCTGACCTGGAAATACTGATTTTTTTGCTATTAACATCATGGAGATTTGTTACCTGAGCTTGATACTCAGGTCAAAATATGTCTTGGACACAAGTCTCAGTCATTGAAAAGTAAAACATAAGTATGTTAATTTACAACTACAGAACAGGGATTTCTATTTGTAGATGGTTTTTGTCCATGTCACTTGTTCTGTAATGTGAAACAATCTGGACTATAACTGTTGGTATAAAAAAGAATAAAGACAGTTTAGATATACAAAGAAAATAAAATAAAAAGTGTCTCCTTCAGCTCAATCAACTTCCAAGAGTTTTCTAAACCCCAGTCCCAGATGTCAAATATTTTCCTTCACAGTCCCCAGTTTTTTCTCTAATATTCAGTTTAGAGAGTTCCTCTGTTAGACATTATTAGACATTCAGATCAATTTTAAATTACTTTCTTTTCAGAGTTGATGAGCACACCTTACTCCCAGTGGAGTCAGGATATCAGTACATTCTCAGCAATTCTGAGAATCACGTTATTTTGATAGATCTTACTGCAACAGTAGATAACCAGCTTCTTGTATGTATTGACTTCTAATCAGAGATTTAACTTTTCTCAGTTTCTCTCACAAAATGAATTAACATATACTTCTGCTGGGGGCTGAACAGATGTAAATGCTTATCATTGCTAGAAAAAAAGCAAACCACATCAAAACAACTAATCAAGATATTAGCATTTCTATAGATTAAATTTCATTTCTGTTCTAATGGAATAGTGTAACAACATAAATTACATCTTTCTTCCTACATGTAGTAACATTTAGAAGATATATATTCCACTTCAACCAATAATGTATCCTTTGCTTTATTTTAGTCTATTTTTGCGAGTCCCAGACTCTTACTGATATTTTTGCCCTTCTGGGAAATTGAGTACTTTTTCCTCATACTCCCATTTTTATTCAATGTGTAGAATAGTAATTTTCTAGGAATTAGTTGAGTAATAAAAGGACATGTTATTTTACAATGTTTCTGATATCTGATAAGAAAAGGAATATGTTTGAAAAATCATGTCTTTGAAAAAGTATAAAATATTAACTTTTTTTTCCCTTTGTTTCACAGGAACAATAATATGCTGTTAAGCAAAATACTTCAAACGAACTTGTAAATTGAAACTGCTGGATGTTCATTATTCTTTTGATACACAGATTTTATTGGGTACAACAAGTTTTTTTTTGCAGCAATCATTAACCCAGGACAGCAATGTCCACCACTATGTTCCTAAACTACAGGTCTACATGTGTTTTAAATACCTCTGAGGATGGTGTCTCCAACACTTCCCTGAGCAGTGTGTTTCTATGCTTCACAAACCTCAGTGAAGAATTTTTTCATAACATCCAATTTAAACCTCCCTTGACACAACTTGAGACCATTTCCTCTTGTCCTATCTCTTGTTACATGGGAGATGAGACCAACAACCAAGTGGCTCAAACCTCCTTTCAGGTAGTTGTAGAGAGCAAGAAGGTCTCTCCTGATCCTCCTTTTCTCCAGGCTAAACAACCCTAACTTATAAAGGTTTATAGAAACTGTTTTAAATTTAAAAGTTATTATCTTTTCTTATTGTTGTTTTGACCTGTGGGTAGCTTAATAATATGTGCTCCCTTGTTTACTAATGTATGTTTTGTTACAAAAATGCAATACTCGACTGGTGATTTGATTTGGTCACACTTTTAGGGACATTATGGAACAACAGTTACATGGCTATTAATCAGCAACCACTTAATCATTAATGTACATAGAAATTTACAGCATAAACTTCTGAGTTTCATTTTAAAGCCTGTGTTCAATAAAATTGTCCTAAAAATCCACATTAATTCAAATATCTCTAATTTGGAACAAGAGCATGGCAGCTTATTAGTTGCGTATCTCATTTGTGTAAATATTATCAAGTGTTAGGGTTTTACATTAGAATAAATGGACACTTTTATGTATGGATACTGGAGAGTGTATTTGAAAACATTGTCATAAAAGACGTTACAGTTCAAATTGCAGAAAAAGGTTTCAGGGTGTTTGTGTTTTGCTGATATTATACAGAGTTTTATTACAGATTTCAATGCAGTGATATTTGAATTACAGATTTGACCAACTTCTAGTAGTAAAAAAAAAAAAAAGTAAAAAAAAAAAAAAAAAAGTATTTATTTAGCTTCTTATTAGCTTACCAGTAGTAAAACGGAGTACAAATGGAAATATTTTTTTTTCACAGGTCAGTGGATGGGGATTGCCACTTTCAATTCCTTCAAGGTTAAATCATTTAAAGCTGTTCCTCTGAATTCCCAGTTGTGCTTTTTTGGCTATCTGTTTTTTTAACTTTCCATTAATGCAAACTCTTCAGTTACTTTTGCCAGCTATCTGTATTTCATTATATTCCAAGTTTACTTAACACTATGATTGTCTTTAGGTCCTTAGGTCTTAAAACACTGAAAAATTCCAGTCAGGATCCCCCATCCTGAGCAATGATGATTTGCTGCATCAGGAAATACAATTGGTTTAGCCAATGCTAGAAGAAACTTTAAAAACATGCTACTTTAATTTAGATACTGATGTGCAAGTCCTTACCTATGTATTTAACTGCAAGCATGAGTAAGATAAAATGTAATTTACAAAACTGTGGGAAATGTTAAGCAGTGTCTGAGTTATTTTAGTTAATGACTCGATGAGGCAGCTGGGTTTTCTCTTGTCCCTAAGTGTGGTTTAACTGATATTAAGTGTGCATTCTGTCTTTTCTGATAACCAGTATGACTATGCACATTACTTTACTCTTTTGCACAGTAATCTTCTCTAGCTTGATTCAAAGATGGTGGGATCTAACTATGTTTTTAAATGCTTTGCTTAATGAGAGCATGGATAATAGGAAAAGTGTTTAGCAGTTTTAGATCTGGTAATGTAACGTTCTGCTATAATAACAACTCTGTAGTGAAAGGGAAAACACAGAAAGCAAGGAAAAATATTATAATAAAATAGTTAAGCGTTGATTTGTCTCGTCTGTTAGATATAACTGCAATCAGCTTACATTACACAACATTTTTTCCCTACTTGAATGAAGACTTTTTTCTTTCCTATATTATTTAACATCTCATAGTCTTAAGTAATTGTTTTCTTTAATTCACAATAAAGCCTGTGAAGCACAAGGACTTATTATAATTTTTTAAACTAAAAAAAAAATGGTTTTAAATCCTTGTTTGGAACTTAACTGTACCTCATGTTACATGTCTGTGGGTCAAGATCTAAAAACATGGCCTTTCCCTCTGATGTGAAAAAGTACTGCATAAGTAATTAGCTACTTGAAGATGAAAGTGTGGTAAGGAGAGTAAGCTTATAAATATAGTTTCTAGTTCATGGACAGGCATGTAATTGGACATGATGATGTGATTGAGGAGCTAGTTTAATTATCTCTGAGTTGAAACAATCTTCCTATGAAAAATAAGAATACTTGTAAAGCTAAAATGCTGCGTGAACATATTCAGTAGACACATGCATATCCACATAATTAGATACTCATAATATTGAATTTTAAACACTCTGTGACCTTGTCAGTCACACCATTACCTTTTTGTCTTTCATTTTTTTCTTCATGATTAACACTGGCTTAATATTGGCTGGCTGCCAGACTTACCCATCCACTCTGTCAGTCCCCCTTCTTAAAACAATGGGGGTTGAAAATAAAATGGAAAAACTCATAAGTTGAGATACAAATAGGAAAATCTCTTACCAGTTACCATCACAGGCAAAACAGACTCTACTTGGGGAAGATAAATTTACTTCCAATTAAAGGCAGAGTAAAATATTGAGGAACAAAGTCAAAACTAAAACCCACCTTCTGTCCATCCCCCCTTCTTCACAGGATTAACTTCTTCCTTCTCAAGTCCTCCACTTCCTACATCCTCTTCCTCCTCATCCCATTAGTGGAGAAGATTAATGGTTAACAGCGTTATACCTTGCCTCACAGCAAGTGAGCTTTCCCCTTTTCCCTTTTGATCATGTTTTGATGGCTTACATTATAGTTAGGCTTAATGATATTGTCTTAATTATATTGATGGTCGAAACTTTAATTCAGTGTGTGATGGTTTCAGACTTGTTTAAAATTATAAAAGATTTTTCTGGCATCAACAACAGTAAACAACCCACAACAGGTTTAAGCATTTGTGGCACTGCTCCAGGGGTGCCAGGCTATTCCTCTTTCTCCCTGTACTTGTCCTTCCCCACCATGGCAGTTACAACACTGTGTTGAGTATTAGAAGATACTGGAAGCTGGAGCTGTCTGCACCAAAAATGTGCCTGGGATTCTGCAATTATGATCATAGAGGCTGTGAAAAGGAACAACCACAGAGTCTGATTTCCAAATAAAATCAGGAACATGCATAATAATTTCATTTTTCAAGGAAGGAAGTGTAAAATAATATTCCAGACAATGGTTTTAGAAGTAATTTTGAAAACAAAAATTACTTTCTGTGGAAGGCAAACAATAAAGTTAGGGGTTTATACATATTGTAATGGCAACTTTCTGAAGGAAGTGTTTTCAGATGTTTTGTTTGTCACATATATTGCTGCTTTCAGGAGGAAGTTAAAATATGAGATGTATTTATTCTATAAATCGAAGAAAGTTTAACTTCACATTCAACATAGTAACATTTGTTTTCCTTAACTGTGTATCAATGGCTTAAGGAGTTCTTTACACTCCTGTTGAATCTTTTCACTGGAAAAAATCCATTATTATGTACATAGATCATGCTAAATAAGAATGAAGGAGATAGGAAATATTTTGAAAAAAAAAAAACCACAACAACAAAACCAACAAAACAAAACCAACAAAACCCCAGTCCTAAAAAGAGCTGGAAACTATTTGAAATATTGTCATCAAAAAGCATCTCTATCATAAAAATTGTAATGTATTTGCATTCATTGTCCTTGTGGAAGCAACGAAAGCCAAGAAATCCAAGACTGTATGCATAATTTTGAAGAGAGGAACTACATAGAAATAGCCTAGGGACTTAAAAATTGCAAAAGAAAGTTGTCATGATTAAATTGCTGAGTCATAAAAAATACTTTTCTAAAGAAGCCGTTATTGAAAAAAAGTGAAATTGTGTGCAACTGAAGAAAATGAACAACAAACTCTATCTGGTTTGCTATAAAAGGCAGTCCAGAAAAAGTGTTTCCCAAATGAAACAGAGACAAGAAAACTGCACAAACATGTGACAAAAAAAAAAAAACAAAACAACTCCCTGAGAATATAAGGTCATAGCAGAAAACCTAAATATTTTCCAAGTATAGTCACTGTTGAAGAAATTGAGAAAATTATGATCCTTGACTTCTTATAAGGAGTGCCTCAGAGGACTGATTGTAGGTTGGATGGTCAGTAGGAAGATTTACAAAGCTGGCCATTGCCATTACATTTTTCACTCTCAAAACAATGGAACAGTGCTCCTTAGCTGCTGATAACTTAGTGATTAGGACACTTATCTGAGATACAGGAGACCTCCTTGAATTCTCTCCTCTGTCTGAAGCAATTTCAGTTCATGAGGCTGCATGTCAGACACTTGGCTACAAGGCATTCTGTCTTTTATATACTTAAATTGCATGAACTCCAAGTTTCCAAATGTGACCATCTTTCTTTTGTGATTACTGACTAAATACTTTTGTCAAGTAGAGAAGCTCTGAGAAGATGAAATGAAGGAACACTGCATCAGAAAATCAAATAGTCCAGTGATTTTAATATTCAACAAAGAGATGAGACATGCATTCTTAATTTTGAGAACAGTTAAGAATTGCTCATATTTTTTTTTCCAATGAGAGCTCTTCAGCACTATGCTTCTGTTTGATTTTCCCATGGGTATGAATCTGGTATTAAAAAAACAAAGTTCTCATAAATATACAAAAGAACCACATGTTAATAGGTTAAGAAATAAAAAAATATCATGAGAGATAGGGGATTAACAATTACTGACTACAATTTTATAAAAAGCATCAACATTTAGACGGAATCAGTTTATGCATGAAAAATCTTGTATCATTCTGAACAGCTGACTATTTTTGGTAATGGCATTCTCTATTATGGAGTTAATGTTACAAAAAACATGACTTCTTTCCCATCAAATTAATGTAATAAAATGGGAAAAATACCCAAAAAGAAAAAAAAAAAGAAGTATTTTGAATCTTTAATCCCTAAGGGCTATGAACCATGGAGTTATTGATTGCCTACCAATTACAGAATCACAAATTTTGGGTAGGGGTTGGAAGGGACCTCTGGAGATTGTCTAGTCCAACCCCTTTACTAAAGCAGGATCAGCTGGGACAGGCTGAACAGGATCTCATGCAGAGACTCCATACCCTCCACAACCTCTCTGAGCAGCCTGGTCCAGTCTCTGCCACCTTCACAGGAAAGAAGTTTCTTCCTCATGTTGAGATGTGCCTGTTTTGCCTTTGCCTGTCATTGGGCACCACTGAAAAGAAACTGGTCCCATCTTATTGACCCTTGTTATTTATCTATGGATCAGCATTTATCAGATCCCTTCTCAGTCTTCTCCAGGCTAAACAGTCCAGGGCTCTCAAACTTTCCTTGTAAGAGAGATGTTCCAGTCACCTGGAACATCCCCAGTCATCTTTGTAACCCTCCATTGGACTCTATCCAGTAGTTCCTTGTATCTTGAACTGAGCAGCCTGAGACTACTATTAGAACTTTCATATGGTAGAGTGACCTTTGCTTAGCAAGACTGGAAAGTGCTGACATTAAACAAACACAGGTAATAACAATAGTGATTTGGGTAATATATCAGGAAAAAAAAAATGTTTTGAAACACTCCAGTAACAAATAGATGCAAGCATTACTAATGAATAGCTGTTGAATGTATGGTGTGATGAAACAGCAAAATCTCTATATCAGACAGTGTCACTGGTATTCAAGATTAACATGAAATTTGTATCTATGTAACCCTTATAGCTGATTGTGTGAAATACTCCACCACTGCAATATGTTTTTGAGTAGCATTGCATGCATTTTAGCTGGGAACCTTCCGTTATTACGCATCATTGTAATGTCTTTTATACTGCTTTTTCTATTTTTTTAATGAATAATTAAAATGGTAGAGCATTAATTTAAAAAGTAAAGGAAATTTGAAAGTACACTAGAGGAAAAACATGTTTTTATCTACTTACACTGTCCAAATATGTATTTCTCTTCAGTGCATGTTAGCTTTAATTTGCTTTTTATATCTCATATTTCTAGATATTTCTGCAGAGAAGATAATACAGTTTTGAAGAGCTCATGTTTTTAATGGACATATGTCATTTTTAAGACTCTTTAGCGATGTTTACATTCAGCCTATTGGAAGTGAAGTGATAGGTGACAGAGATAGGACAAGTACTATATAAAAAATAACTGCTACAGCACCTATTCTATTGATGCTATCTGTGTTGTCTCAGCAAAACCCTTTCCCTTAAGAATTCATTTTTATAGGGACAGTAAAAATTGGTTTCAATAAACAATCAACCCCTTTCTTAATCCTCCAGTCCAATCTTCCAGAGTTTATAGACAAGTTAATTCACTTCAAAACAGTTCATGGAATCATAGAACGGTTTGGGTTGGAAGTCACCTTAAATATAATCTAGTTCTATTTTCCCTGCCATGGGCAGGGACACCTACTACATTATAACAATAATTATCAAGAAAATGAAATGTGAGTCACTTCTTATGATAAAGTTAGCAGAAGAAATCAAAGGATTTGAACTAAACTGAATTATTTTAAACACTCTTAATTGACAGAAGTAGAGTACAA
Organism: Ceyx melanurus; assembly: GCA_024611195.1. Lineage (NCBI taxonomy): Eukaryota > Metazoa > Chordata > Aves > Coraciiformes > Alcedinidae > Ceyx > Ceyx melanurus. The sequence goes on along the minus strand of JANHGL010026214.1, from coordinate 136,848 downwards.
AATTAATATGGTGATACATTCCTGTATTTTTCTCAGGTAAAGTGACCATTTTTTGGTGGCCTTTGGTTCACAGCATAAGCCTGTGCAAAAGGAACTGAGATGGTAAACCCTCTACAATAGGTCAGCATTGGAGAGACAAAAAATAATACTATTCTGCTATAGATCATTCAGGTAAACAGACAGAATAACTTCTACATCCTAGAAGAATAATGCAAAGGAAGTTACAATACACTTGATATCACATATGTGAATACAGATCACTGCATCTGACTAGGCCTCTTAAAACCCCAAACTGCCTAGTAGCAAACCTGGCAACAAAATGTCGTCATACTTCAAATACTAAACATAAGGACTGGCATCTAAAAGATACCTTTTTGTCACTATCCTTCCACAGTAGGAAAACTCCATTAATCTTCCTGGATTTTCTCAAAAGGTACATAACTATCAACACAGCACAGATGTAACTGTAGGGGACTGGATATATACTTGATGGGCTTAACAATACATTGGTAAGAGCTTTTGAATAGCCAGTGTTACTCCTCATAAGCACCTTACTGTGTGCCTGCAATTATAAGTCTATCAGCTCATGGGAGAAAAAGGAAATTAACTTTGAAATGTGTGAACTGAACCAGACCATATGGACTCCCCAGAAATATTTTCCTTAACAGGTACACAGTTTTCATCCTCCTTGACAACTGAGAAACAAATATGTTGGTTCTATTACCACCTAGAAGCAGTATACAAGAAAGTAGCAAACATAAGCAGTTCAAGAAACGTTCAGCTTCACAGGCACTGCAAGTCCAATACATCACTGCTCAGAAAGACCACTTTATATTTATTACGTAAGTTCTGTAGAACTTCCGAGTAATTACTGAAGTATGGGTATAGGTTGAATCCACCCCAGATCTCTCTGTCACACGTAAAATCTTGTTATACAATAATACAGGACTTAGACACTTCTAATTGCACTGAAACTGTTGGACATTCATGGGTCTTTTTGATAAATCTTCTACATAAAAAGAAAAATAGTTAAAGAGGCTATCAATTATTTTTATTACACACAAGCAATCCAGAATCGATTCTCAGGATAATTATTCTCTGTTTATGCAGGTCACTGTGAGCTAAAATAGGTTTTTTACAAACTAAATAGCTATGTAGTTCATCTGGTGATACTAACAGCTTCTGATATTTTGCCCCTGCATATATATAAATAAAAAGGAAGATATATTTAGGCAATAAACTCCTGTATTGTTATACTTAAAAAAACAAACAAACAAAATTCCGCAACAAAACCCCCATAAACACTGGCAGGAAATTGTAGGATTACATGCTAACGATAATAGTTTCCCTTATGTAATGGCATTGCAGAAACAAAGAATGCATAAACAGTAAAATAATTAAGAAGTTCATTAAATGCACATTTTTAAATAGGACTTTCTTATCTCTGTATTTCTAGCAGTAGAGAAATAGAAGCTATGACTTTTATTCATCTCTTTTAAATTAAAAAAATACCTATGCACTCCTTGTTTTGTCTAGAAAAAAAAAGTAGACATTCCAGTACACTTTATGTGAAACAATTGTTTTAACCAACACTATTTTTAACCATTTCTATTCTGTCTGTATGTGGTAAAAAGAAAGATATATTCTATTAACATCAATTGCACTAATAAGAACTGATTTTGGTGGAGGGTATGAAATTACCTACCATGTATAGTAGTAATCTAAGAGTTAAAAAAGACATGGTACAAGCAAGAATGTCAGAATTTGACTGCAAGTTATATGCTTGCAAACACAGTGTAAAATTCAAATGAACATGACTAAGGGAAATATATATTCTCAAATGTGTTCATGAATGATCCTCAGGCATGTTTTCATAACAAGGACTTATGTTACTAAGTATTAATTTTAATTTGATGCGATAATTTAAATTAGTTTTCAAGAAAAGAAAAATACCCTTTAAGGAAAGTTTAGGAGGTTTTTGTTACTTGTTTCTGACAAGTGGTTTTCTACTATGGATAAATCTTTGCCTTCATGTTGGAAAGCATAATGAAAATAGCTTCTGCCTCATTGAAAAACATGCTTGAATCTCTGAAGATCTAACAGTAAAACTTAGATGTTCACATTAAGAAGTCCCATGGAGATAATGGATTGAAATAATGAAAGAAATAAAAGCAAAAAAACTTTAATCCATTCTGAATTGCAGGAAAAAAACCCAACCCAAAACAACATATGCAAAAGGATAAAAACATATTTTAAAGTATCACTTGGATCAGACTGCATCTTAAGATATAACCTTTAAATTGGGAAAAGTGGAGTTTTACAATGAGATTAATTAATTTCTCCGTGCATTCTAAGACAAGAATGTATGTAAATGCCTCTGGTTTTCCAGGAGTGATAATATATTATATATGAGTATTGATGTTCCTCTTCAGATGGGCAAGCCTCTCTGTGTCACATGCAAAGTATGTTCATGATACTCTTTGCTTTTCTGTAAGGAAGGATTATTGTTAATTAAATGTGGGTACTTAGTACCAGGTAGCTTCACCTGGAAATGTGTAACTCTGGATAAAAATACTAAATAATTCTTCATAATGTCATCTTCTAAGACTCCCTTCTCCTAGAGGCACCAAGAACATTGGCAATGTTTTTGATGTCTGCTGTTCTAGCTTTGTTACAAATCATAATTTTTAAAGCCTTCACTGTTCAAATAACAGGTTGCATTAGGAAGCGACAGGAAAACACCTGAGAAATGCCTCAGATAAATTAGTTCCTCTACAGAGGTGACCCAGCTGATAACCCAGATGTGCCTCTACCAATGCATGCAGCATGTATAGCAAGTAGGATTGCAGTTGATGGCTATAAAATGTTCAGAAAGAACAGGGAAAGAAGGAAAGGATGGAAAGAAAGGATGGAGTTGCCTTCAGTGGATGGACTGCACACAGCTGTATTTGAAAAGCAGAGATGAACAGGTTGAGAGCTTATGCACAAAAATTAGGGACCAAGCCATGGTTCATATTTACTCATGGTTCATTTACCTCATGGTTGGTATTTACTACTAGCCTTTCAATCAAGGAGAAGATGTTGACAAAATATTCTTATTCAAATACAGGAAGCATCACACTTGCAGGCTCTCATCTTTCTGGGAGACTTCAATCACCTCAGCATCTGCTGGAAAAGTGGCATAGCAGGCTGTAAATAGTCCAGGAGACTTTTTGGAGAGAGCCAAAAGGTGATAGCCTGACCAGAGAAGTGTTAATAGACCTGTTGCTCACAAACACAGAATAACTATTTCAGGATGTCAAGATTGGTGGCAGCCTGGGATGCTGTGCTGGTGCCCTCATGTATTCACAGTCATAAAAGATATGGACTATGTGAAATGTAGAATCAGGACCCTGAGTTTTAGGAGAGTGAATTCTCTGTGGCTTAAGGAATTAGTGGATGTGACTTCCTGGGAAACTGTCCTATGGAAAAAGAATCTGAACAGAGCTGACAGCTTTTTAAAAAAGAAAGGTCAGAAAAGCAGTGCATAACCACGACTGAGGACCTCCCAGTCAAAGTAAAGTGTAAGAAGGAAATGCAAAGGCAGTGGAATCAGGAACATGTATTCTAGGAAGGCACAGATCCAACACAGACCATATTGCTAATTGTTTTTAATTATTTAACTTTTCTGATATTTGCCGAGTATGGTTGTTTTGGAAGAACAAGTTAAACACAATGTTAAAAAGTAAGCTAATCATTGTATTTCTGCTGCATTAATGCAATTTATTTTATTGTTTTTCCAATGCAATATCTTGTGACCAGAAAAACCCTACTTTCCCATTTTTTCATTAAATTTCTAAGGACCACCTTGACTGTAACCCTGTGTATTCTCTGCAACATAAATCTGTCAGGAGTTGAAATACACTAATTTATCTGGTGGATAAGCCACATTTTCTGCTACTTGCTTCTGTTGTGATCAAACCAAGCAAATCAAAGTAACTGGAAACAGTAAAATGAATAGCAGGATCTCATAGTTCAATTTGAATCTCTATTTCAGAAGATACATTTTTCTTATGGTTAAGTTCCATTTCTTTTCCCATGTTTAAGGGTCCAGTTGGCTTTTCCAGTGTTAGCCACTCTTTCATCTTTAGCCATACTAATTTTCTTACTCCAAATTGAACTCACTCTGCCTTATGCTTTCAGACTGAAACAGATTTTACAGTGATGGATTTTGTAATTTGCAACTCCTTTCTCTTTTTTGCATCTTCAGTTCACCTTTCCTGTGAAGCTTCATTAGCCCTAACATTTTTTATGATGTTTCCAATTAATTATTAGACACTTGGAGACTCAATGAAATAGTTCAATTTTCCTACTCCCTGACCACTTTGAGTGGGAATATCTTCAATATTAAGAAATCTATTCTTGGTAAAAGAAATAAATTCTTTCTCAGAAGAAGACATAGTCTTTGGAGAAATAAAATTAACAACTGAGGAGAAATGGGCTCAAATAAAAGGATTCAGAAATACTATCACTGAATTTCTCAAAGACTATGCTAAAACAGGACTGTTAAGGCTGCAAATGAAACACTGCAGTGTAGAAGGAATGAAGCTGAAGTTACTGGTCAAAACCTCTATCTGTCATTTCCTCTCCAAATACATCCATAGAAATTTATATTAAGCTTGATGGCACACAGTCTGAAGTATAACAGGTTTAGGTACAAGGGTGCACAATGTCTTGCACAAAATGATAAACAGGCAAATTTAGATCTATGTGTGTAAACATACATTGTACATAAATGCATATGCACACATGAATGTATTTTATGTGTTTTACATGTCTTCTTTACTTCTCAGTGCAGTTTAACTCAACTTTTGGGAACAGAAGATGGATGATAGATGAGGGGGAAAATGGTATACAGTTTTAAGGAACTAAATTATAAAAATGAGCTACTTACCAGATTTTAGAAAGCTGCTGTTCTTTACATATCCTTATTTTAGACTCACATCCACTTGCTAATTTTCTCTGTTATTTAATGCAAGGCTGTCTCAAGGTGACAGTTACAGTAATGTTTATTAGTCTCTTTTTTTTTCCTAAAATCTTGCATAGACTATGCTAGGCTAAGTTGATAATTGACACTTAATTGTGGGCACTAGGAGTATACTAAAGGTATAGTAAACATAATGATACCATCAAATGTGCCTGCTAACTGTGAATCCTCAAGAGTTTCTACTAGTAAATTAAGGACTTGACTTTCCTTGCAAAGAGGGTGAAATTTGAACTTAGGAAACTTTTGTAACTTAGGAAATGTTCATTGTGTGCTACTACATTTTAAAATTTATTACCTGTTAAAATGGGAATAATATAGTTTAACATAAATTTAATATATTTAGTCTTAATTTCAGTGGGCTTTTAAATTGTACTAAGCTAATGCAAGTCTGTTTGTTTTTTAATTCCCCATGCACACCAAAAATAAAGCAAACCACCTTTATATCTGTGGGTGAAGCACTTCCCAGGTCAAAAAAATTCCATCCTCTTCAGGTTCTCTGAGATCAACAGATGTGCAAATAGCCTTCCATAGTGTATATGAACCATGTTCTAAGTTATGGACAGGTGCTAATAAAATATGGCAGGTGTAGCTGGTAATGAATAAGTAATTAACTCATTTTCAATGAGAAATGAACTTAAATACATTTTCAAAAGTGTTTCAAATGAACTACACCTTAAAAACCACAGGGAACATATTTTCCTCATATTGTGGAAAACAAAAGAACTTAAACTGAGGGTCTCACAGTATGCAATGTTCCCTGTAAATTAATCTTGACTATGGGAAAAAAAAAAAAAAGACTGTTCATTTTCACCCACTCCCCACTACTTAGACTTATTCTGGATAGATAAGGCATTTGAGAACAGCTGTAGCTTCTTCTTTAGTGCATCAACAAACAAACAAAAATATTGGTCTATATAATTATTAAAGTATGTGGAATTGAAATTAAACAGAAAGATGCTGTTCATGGCTGTCCTAAATGCTTATTTCTTTGTCTTTTATATGTTGCTTTTTCAGGAGGAGGAAAGCTGAGAGTGATAAGATTGTATTAAAAGGCAGTGAATAAATTGTTTTGGGAAGGGAGCTTCACTGGATAGTGCAATTTTGGGACAGCTGTAACAGCATCACCGATGTTTTGTTAAGCAGTGTTATGATTTAATCCCAGCTGTGAGAGTATTCATTCTTTTTAGGACATACACTGGGAACTGTTTTATTTTTTTCTGGCTGCATCTGCACACCATGGAACATCTATTTAAATTTAGTAAAATTTTTAACTATAAATATGTACTGTGTTTTAGATTCAGTGATTAGTGCAAATAGGCATTGTCCAGTAAGAATGGCATTTTGTGCTTGAAAGAAATTTATGGATATTCCCAGATAAATATTTTAATATGATAGCACAACATGGGCTGTCAAGAACAAGAATAAATAATGGATAATCCAGAATCCAGAAAAGACAGAGAAAGAAAATTTCATCCTACTTCTGTTGTTTTGAAAGTTGTTACCTACCAAAGCAGTATTGTTTTAAATGAAGTGAACACAAACTTATTGGATTCACTCCATGTCTGTAAAACTGTTTAATTTCAAACAGTCACTCTGTGGTTTACATATAAATTATATTATACTTGTTGACTACCTTTATTATAATAGTTTAACATATGCAAATTCTCATTCAAGGCAATCAAAAAATATTTCCTTATAGTTTTGACTGTCCCTGCAGAAAATTATACTAAAGAGCCACTGATTAACTCTTTTATACCAAGGGATTTAACATGGTTATTTTACCTCCTTTCCTCTCTGTTCTTGTTTGATAAAGTATTATACAGGTCCTCAGTTACCTTTAGCAATACTTCAACCCTTGCAAAATTTTATTGTATATTTTTCTTCACTATCTTAAATACACAGTCCATCTTTCTCCACCTTAATTATCATTGCCTAATTGCAATCCACACAGCTCTTCAATCACAGTTTCTGCAGTCTCTTTTCCTATTATGCTCCTCTGTCACCCTTTTTAAGTTGAGAATTAACTTGACCCTTCATATTATCCTCCTACAGCCGTTTCTGTATCTTTTTTTTCTACTAACCTCTTTGCTACTTTTGTTACCATACATATTATCCTGAAGTAATTTACCAGCTTTTTTATAATTATTCTCCAGAGGCCATTTAGATACTTTTCCCTATTTATGACAATTTCTATATTACCAAAACCAGTAGTTCTGTGTAATGCTTGAGTTAAAGTGTATAACTTAGCTAATAAGGAAGGAAACAATGATATAAGTAAAAGTCCACCGATCCATTATTTAGACTAAAATTGGATATCAGGAGAAGAGGGTAGAGTCATAAATGTTATGTTTTGTCTTTTTTTTTTTTTTTTAAATATGGAGCTACAGCTGCTTGATCTAGTTTATCAGCATCTACATCTGTCCATAGAAAGAAAGTTTATAATAAATTACTATTGTTGAAACAAAAATGTTAACAAACATTCTTTCAACTCATATGTTTATATATTCCACCTTCCATTCTATCTTGCTTTAATTCATTCCAGCTTTTTTCCCACTTAGCTCTTTTTTGTCTCCCATTAACCCTCCACAACAAAAACAACAAAATAATAATAATAATAATAAATTACTTATCTATTTATATAAAATAAATAATAAGTAATAATAATAAGCAATAACAAAAAGAAAAAATGGAAATACTTCAGTCTGTATTCTCACAGAAGTGAAACTGGTTCAAGAAAATGCTCATTCTTGTTGTCCTGGTTTGGGTGAAAAGCAGGCAAGTTTTGTTCGGTGATTTTGCTTTTCAGCTTAAGTTTCTAACTAACTGCA
>JANHGL010026214.1:67788-128894 GCA_024611195.1 Ceyx melanurus | reverse complement strand
GCTAGAAGCAGAGACTGTCTGCAAAACATGCTTCTAACTCTAGAAAGTGCAGTTAGTTAGAAACTTAAGCTGAAAAGCAAAATCACCGAACAAAACTTGCCTGCTTTTCACCCAAACCAGGACACTTGTCATGCTGTGTCAAGGAAGGTTCTAAGATATTTCTAATCTATGGGATTTTCTGACTGTCAGCTGCAAGGTATGAGAGACAGCAAAGCTATTTATATTTTAAAGTAAAAAATATTTTCCCAGTGGTGAAGGAAAACCACTCTTGCTTCACTGGACCACCAGTGATTGAACCACTGTACATACTTAACTAGCAACTCCTGGGTGCTGTGTGCATCAATGTCCATTCAAAGGGAAAGAAAGAAATTATATAGATTATCACACCCATCCTGGACATTACAGTACTCAAAGGCCTCTCCCACTGCTCTGGGGGTAATTCTTGACTCACTCGTCATTCAGTGAAGACTAGTGAGACACTGACATTTCCACAGGGCATCTCAGTCATCTTTCTTTGGCAGCTCTCTCTTTTCACATTACATAACCTCATCTCATTAAATCCTCTCTGCTGGAATTTTTTTGACAGCTCAGCCTTCTTGTGCTGCCCCTGTAGCTGTGGTCTCTATGTCAGTGAGAAGGAAAGCATAAAGGATATTCATCAGATGATGAATCATCCTATTCACAGTTCTTATTCAGTCACCCCTGGAGATGGTCAACAAAGGAATGAGTCTATGTCCGTACTCCTTACAGAAATCTTTGCACTTGAGAGTCAGGGGACTGTGGAGATGCTGTTGTACAGGCAACAGAGCTATTCATTGTGTCTCCACATATCTTTAAGACTTTTCATCACTTGACATAATTTTCTGGTGCAAAAGAGATGTTTGTACTGTTCTTCCCATTCAATCCCCTCCCTGATCTGGGAGAAAATGTAAAGAGAAGGTAGTGAGGTCATCTGTCCTATGTCTGGCCTGGAAACCAGAAATGAGAAAGTAAAACCAAAAAGAAAAGGACATCAAGCTAAGGTAATATCTAACTAAGGTTACTGAGCAAAGCAGATTCAAGTTTCTGGAGAATTATTATGTTGCCCAGATGGGAAAATATTGGAGATATTTCAGATTGCTTGAGTCATAGTTTCATGAAGAGACCCATTAATCTACATCAAGCTTTGATTTACTTCTGGAGCAATTGTTACCATGTGAATGTGAAAGAGTCACTGGAGCCAGCTGATTACTTGGATCTGCTGGAGAACTCTGTGCTGTTCTGTTGTGGAAAAATATTACCTCTCTATAAACTCCTGACACATCTTCATTCAAAATTGCCAAGGGATTTGCAAAAGGTTGTCTTAACCCTCCCACGGAATCGTGGCATATGAGGTCTCTGCAGTTGTTCTGACCACAGTGTAGTTGGCTATAAACTGTTAACACTTTCACTGTGTTGGCACAAAATCATTGTGAAAGGAGTACTAATCCCTGTATCAGTTCTGGTGGGTATGTCATGCCATTTTCTGGCCTTTGCTTATAGTTGTAGGTTTCCATGCAGAGAGGTGAAGCTGAAGCATCTCCCTTGATGGTTTATGATCCCACAACCATAGAATAACAATCTCTGAAGTAGGCCCAAGCTGGCATCACGGATCAGAAATGTCCACACTGTAAGAACAAGTGATCTGTTTACTTCACACCTCAGTAGTCACTTGACAGACAGAAAGTCTACTGTGAGTGGGTTCATAAATCTTCAGCAATCAGAAAATATCTACTTCCTGCTTTTATGTTATTTGTGCCTGGAACGTAACACTGTTGTATGCATATACTTTTACAGGGAATTTCAAATGCAGTCTTATGTGTATGGATTTCCCTTGCTGCTCATCATTCTAAACCAACAAGACAGTACAGTTTCAATAGTCATTTCTGCATGCAACAATACTTTCAAAATGGCTTAAAATTGATTATTTTGAGTTGCCCTAAGAAAAACTGCCTACTGTTATCATATCCTCAGACTCCAAAATGCAGTAGCTATTTTAGCTTTTGGTCCATGAAACACATAAACTGGTGCAGTATTACTCCAACTTAAATGGAACCTCCAACCTGGTAGAAGTCCTTGTGTTTAACTACCATGAAACCTGTTAGATACTTTTTTTGCATTGCCATTTCTTCTGATACTCATGAACAGCATATGGAAGATATGTACTAAATAAGTATGAATACCAAATGGATCATACCAAATTAAACTTTTATTGTCTATTCTGGTGTTAACTATGCATTGCACCAGTTTTATGCCATAGTGATACAATTGAAAGTGACAATTTATATTCTGTAGGCTGGGTATTTATTTTGTTACATTTGAGTAAGTTGAGGCAAGAAATAAAATTTTGGACTATTAGACATCTCCCCAATCTAGTAGATGGGGAAATGATTCAGTCTGTCATTTGCTGCTTTGTTTTATTTTCTTAATGCAGCAGAAAGAGAACATTTCACCTATTCTGAATCTACAAAATGGTGAACAGATCTTATTCCAAGACCTACTCCTCCAGGCCTACAATCACTCCTGTATCTGTGATTTCCTGTATGTGCCACAATTTTCACTGTGATTGGAACACAGCAGAACTTCCTAGCATTATGAAGTCTCTGTGGCCAAGAAATAAAGCAATGACGATAAAAATGTGCTACAACTCTGCCAGTAATGGCTGACCTACAAACAATAGGGAAGGCTTAAGTACTAGATGGGACTGACAAGGGAGGATTTAATGAGAAGATGGGTTCAAGCCATCATGGTAACTGAAAGCTCCCAAAGTGTTTGCACAGTCTGTATGAAAAAAAAATAAAATTACAAGGAGAGACATGTGGTTACAGAATTAATATTTCCTCTATGCTAAATTTTTCAGGCTGTGGAATGAGCAATATTTATTTACCATGACCATTTTAGAAACAAGAAACTTTTGTTTCCCATTCTCAAATATATTCCTCTTTACAAGACTAGATTTTTATTAACTAGAAGAATAAGAAATGCTTCCAGCATAAAAATAATCACTCTTCTAATAAAGACTAACAGCATTTGGGTTTTATTGCTAAGTACTTATAGTTAAAATCCCTAGATATTCTGAGATCGCTATAAAATGAAAAGATAGTATTTTAGTCCCAACATCTCAAAATTTATTTTTTCATATATGTTTTGCTAAGAGATGTGAGACATGCAGTAATTATATATACAGTTTCAACTGTGATGCAGAAAGGCTGAGAAGACCAGGATGGATTACCGTAACATTGAACAATTACTTCCATGAACAATACTGTTCTGTAGCAACAATTTATTTATATATTTATTTGTTTGCTTGTTTGTTTGTTTATTGCCAAATTACTTCATAAGCATTTGATTAGTTTATTTTGCTTTCAAAAATATTTCCTATATTAACACAACTTAGATTTTATTTGCGACTTGTTTGCTTTGTTTATCTTTTTTGTTTGGTTTGTTTGGTTTGGTTGTTTTTTGGTTTTGTTTTTCCATTTGTAGGATGTGTATATAGGTGAATTAATATAAATAAATGTCTATGTGTCTATATCTACACACATATAAAGCTACCACTTACTACCTAGTTGACTTACAGAATGCTATTTCAGAAATAATTTTTTTTTCTAAAAGTGAGATATATAGCAATCAGAACAGATTCATAAAGATGAGACCTGGACATATATCACTGTAGCTCATTTTTCAGGTTGAAAATGGAAATTTTAACTCAGAAACATGGTCATCTAAAAGTACCAGGACTGAAACTCTGTGTCCCATGTCATTTACCCTAACTTATTTTTATTGTTGTGGTCATGATATTATAAAGTAAGACAAAGTGTGCCAAAGTGTAAATCTGTAAATCTCTTCGAGCTTTTCTAAGATCATGAAATACAAGTCAGTACATGATTCATGTAAAAGATTTCACTGGAATTGTGTTTTTTGGTTGGTTTGTTGTTTGTTGGGTTTGTTGTTTGTTGGGTTTTTTAAAAAAATTAATATACTTGTTTTTAGTATAGGAAAATAAATTTTAAAACATTTTTGGCATATATGCAATGTGTTGCATCATTTAAAATTACACAGTCATTAATACAAAATAGGAAATTATGTCAATTCATGTCATACATTGAAACCATACCATTATTTTTCCTATAGAATTTAAAGCTCTAAAAATTAAATATAGAAACATAGAAAAAGGATTTTAGAAATAGTGCTTATTATTAAAAGGTAAATTGCACAGCATGTATATACTATATTCATTCTGACTCTGGACATAACATTTTTGGTTCTGACTCTGCCTTTTTAAAGACTATTTTAGTGTACACTTAATACAAAAAAAAAAAAAAAAAGTCAAAGAAAAAAGGTAAGTGTCAGGTGGTTTTAGTACAAGGATAATTCCTCTGTATGCTGCTGTTGTATCTCTGGAGGCTGCAGACTATTAAACTGCACTGATTATACTTGTTACCCTAATGCATTATTCACGAAATTGGCACCACAGCATCTTCAAACAGTCTGTCATTTTCCATTACTTACCATCAAAGAAACCATATGCTGTTCTCACAGTATATTGATACCAGGGCATATACAAAGCAGACAGCCACACAGAAGCACTACCAGCTTTCAGGTGAGCTTTTGAAATAGTTATTATAAAACACCACTTTTAATGGCCTGTTTGATTATTCAGTGCTTAAACTATGAAACTTCAACAAGGAGAGCTATTGATGACTGCTCTCTCTGTGGTGAAAATGATTCAATTCTCATAAACATCTTTCCATTCAATGGAACTGCACTACAAGATATTTTATCAAGGATGCTGTACATTGGATTTTGTTTTGAAGCTTTGTTCCTCATCCATCTCACAATTACACTTTGAATATCTTAAGAAGCAGTGTTTCATTGCGAGATATAATACTTGTTCCTCACCCCATCCTATGTGGGTAAATTATGCTTTTGCAAAACTATGTGGAGTAAATGATGTTTTTGCAAAACAAACTATTTTTTCCTATCTAACTCTTCAGTTAATCAACAGTAACCTGATTCTGTGAAATAGCTGATAAACTTCCCTGAAAATTTTGTTACATTCTCTGTACACAATACCTGATCAAGGAAAAGACCCCAAAAACCTTCAGGTATTCAATGAGAATGTATAAGAATTTGACCTATTCTTATATATATTTGATAATTTAACCATTCTCTCATTTTCTAAAAATAATAGGGTTTTAGACAATTAATTATTTTACCATGTGATTTTTGTAAATCATCAAAAGCTTAAATTATCACTGCATTGAAATAAACTGATTTTTGGCTGGGTTTTTGGTTTTGTTTCTTTTTTGTGGATTTTACTCAGCCTTGAAGTCCATTGTTACCTGAGACATTAGCTGGTAGTAAATAGTAAACAATTGTATTCAATTATCTAAGAGTCTTTTCCGATCTAAACAATTCTATCATTCTGTGATAGAATTGTTTAGACTGGAAACATCTTCACACCAAGATGTTCCATTGTGTTCACAACCTAGCCCTGTATGCCAGATTTTGTAGGGTTAAGACAAAGAAACATCAAATTCATATGTAGAGGAGGAATTTAAAATGGATGGCTTCAGCTCAGTTTTTACAATGTTCTTATTATTTCTTTTTGCATGAACTGAAAATTCGAGGTCTAGGTAATGAAGAATATTGACCTATCTGTAAACCTCCCAAGATCAAGTACATTTCATTTGAGATTACACTGAGGTAAAGGTTCACATGCCATCTGGGTTAAGAAAGCTGCCATGTGTGTGTCAATGGGTTTTGCAACCTCTTTCCTTCTACCAGGTCTGTGATTTGGGTGGTGAGCTCCAGTTCTGTTGCAGAATTACCTGGGACAAGGTCTGGGAACTATTGTTTGCACACCTCTCCTCTTGCAGACCCTTTGCCCTGACTCTCATCTGGGTCATGATATAGGGTTTCCTGTGTTGTGACAAATCCTCTCCGGCATGGACACTCCCATGCTGCCTTGATTAGCCATGCCCCTATCCCCCTCCTCAACCACCCCAGGATCTTTTCTGATCCCTGTTACTGTTACTGATCTTTCTCTGCTGTCCTTGTTCAAGTATTGTGATACTTGATATAGGTTCACCTCTTTTTGTTGAGATCCCCACCCTGTCTACCATGCTGTCAACCATGCTTCTGGGCCACCTTCCTCCTGGATCTGCCCACCCTTGTAGTTTTCTGGCACCACAGAATATTATACCTGTAAGACAGAGAGCAAGAATTTGAAGTGTAGTTCAGTCATTTGGGCTCCATGAATCCTATCAAAGAGCTGTGACAGCTAGGATTGACAAACATCTGTGAAAGTGATGACAAAGCTACTACATATACAAATGCTCTACTTTCTGGCCATTAGAAAAATTTCAGTGCTGAGCTACGTTCAAGGGGTAATGTTCCCTAAAGAATATTCCTATTCAAAAATGTTTGAGATTTGTGGGAGGCCTTGTCAGGGATTTCTGTACTTCAGTAGATATAATTTGCAATTAATTATTTGTTTGGTTGTTCTGGTAGTGTATGATGTTCATAACAACACATTTTTGAGGTTCTGATGAGGTAAGTGTACTGATGGCATGGTCTGTGCTGCCAGAAGAAATCCCCTGTCAACTTAAAAAATGAGCCATTTTACTTGTGGAATTTTTGTTACATCTTTGCAGCACACTCACAGCTGGGGATATGACAGATGCAGATTCCTGTACACACTATCCTTATTTTATTTTGTTACATTTTGTTCAGTGTAATTTTCCTTCTTTTTTTTTCTCCATATGTTTGATAACATCAGCATATGTTCTCTGTCATAGCAGATGACCTTTAATTGTATCTCATGTTGCGAGGCTGATGTTATATCACTGCAGATTTACCTTGAGAATGTCTCAGTAATGTTTAATGGGTCAGTCTTAACCATTCATTGTATTTAAACTGTCCATACAAAATGCTTATGGATGGTTGGTTATTTGATATATACACCAGATGTCTGGTGCAGCTCAGCTCACAGGAACTGAGCTCTGATACCAGCTATAGGCAATGCTCTGAGACTCTATGCAAGACACTTAACCATTTTGTACCAAGAGCACGAAGACAGTTGATGGGTGACTGCCTAAATCATTTGATGTGTCAGCCCTACAAAAAGACATAGGCATACAGGGCAGTGGTATGAGCAACTGCACAGTTCTAACTTTTGTTAGAAGACAGATTTTTTCTATTCTAAGCATACTGATTTTCCCAGTTTGACTGTCCTCTGTTTAACTCTGTTTTCAGGCATGTTTCACCTAGCATTCATAGAATCACAGAACAGAGAATGGTAGGGGTCTGGAAGGACCTGGAAATCTTCTAGTCTAACCCCTCTGCTAAAGTAGGGTCACCCAGAGCCGGTTCCCAGGATCATCCAAGCAGGAAAGATGGTATTTTTCATGTTTAGGTGGAACCTCCTGTGTTCTAGTTTGTGCCCATTGCCCTTTGTCCTATCTCTCAGCACCACTGGGAAGAGTCTGGCCACATCCTCTTGAGCCCCTCCTCTTAGATATTGATAAACATTGATCAGATCCACTCTCAGTCTTTGCTTCTCCAGGCTAATCTACCCCAGGTCTCTCAGCCTTTCCTCATCACAGAGATATTTCAGTATCCTCATCATCTTTGTAGCTCTCTGTTGGTCCCTGTATTGCTTGAACTGGTGAGCACAGAAAAGGACACAATGCTGCAGATATACCCTCATTAGGGAAGAGTAGAGGGAGAGAAGAACTATTTGTAATGAGCATTTTTCTCTCACTTGCTGGTATATGCAACTCATACTTAAACACACATAATGAGAAACTAAACCTGTCCATAAATACTGCCTTCTCTGGTCTCATTTTAGGTAAAGAAGGGTTCTAACATTTCACCCTCACTACTGAAACTTACCATTGTAAATCGAGCAGCCATTGACTTTCCTGGGCAAGAATCTCTGTAGGTGTTTTCAGAAATTCCATTACTAATGAATTTTGTTAGAGGCAGTGAGCAGAAAATCATGTCAGTCTTGTATTCACTAGTCAGTTTATGTTCAGAGAGGACTCTTCCAAACAGATTCTGCTGATTGTTATTCTGGCAAGGATATTTTCCAGAACCTGAAAATATCAACAAACCACAGTGGTTTTCATTGTCACTATCATGCTTGTAGGGACGGATGACATTTCCATTTTAAACTCCCAACCCATTGTCACTTTATTCCATATGGTGATTACTACTTGCTCTGGTGTGAAAAGAAAAAAAGATGTCCATATTTAGTCAGAATCAGAATTATCACTGATTTTACTGGCAGCCACTATCTTACCCTGAAGCATCTGGATAATAATTTCAAGACTCACTGATACAACACTCCCAGATGATCCTGAGCTGGCTGCTGTGGGACTCGATCTAATGCTATTCTAGTTATGGCAGATTGACAGTTTAATAAATAATGTGCACTATAGCTGAAGCCTCTGATGAGGTGCTACATATTGCTGTTCAGGACTTTTCATTCCAACTTACTATCCCCAGCTTTGTTCAGTCATTAAATTATAACTGTATCTAGGGATCATCTAGACATCTGCTGCTTTAAATATTTCAGTGTTTAATCCTTGTAGGAGTTTGATTTTACTTGTTTTGAAACCATTAGACAGTTATTGAAATATGACTCATCTTTAATGAAAATTCAAACTACAAATCTTCACCATGTATAACTTTTCAGAGAGCAAATGCCAAACAGTATCACTATGTGATCAGTCAACGTGCAATAGAATATCAATAGTGTACTGGTGAGGCCAAGAAGATTTGTTCTTACATTAAAACATGTCATGTCATACAATTAATTTAACAATACTATTCCACAGAGATCATCAGGTTGCTTTTGACCTTACTTGTGCAAGTTACAGCCAATAGATTATGAAGAGCACTTTCAGGGCTGTTTCAATTGTAATATGAGTAGGATATTATTAACATTGTCTGGTTATTTGCAACTTTACGTTGTGAATCCCACTGACATGACAGTGACATTCATTTCAGTAGTGCCCAATCGGGAGCATCAGGACCTGTTTCTTAAAATGTGAACCCAGTTTGAAACAGCTGGAACAGATGTATCAGCAGAAAGGATGTGATGAAGAGCTCTGAACTGCAGAGATCAAGCACAAAATGAAGGAGTTCTGTTCATTTTTCAAGGAGTTCTGTTCATTTTTCAGGTCTTGTGTCAGTAGTGTTGTGTTTGAAAATTTTGATGATGTATTTAAGAACTTCTGCATATATTTGTTCTTGTTTGTTTTCTTTAAGAGACATTTTCCTTTCCTATCTCCTGAGTGCAAACAGCAGCATTCACACTTCACAGGACTCTTCCAAAGGACATGAAACTTATTGTTACTCCAGATCACTGATGAACAATGACCTCTTCATGTCCAGTTTGTGACTGATTGACTTCCAGAAACAATATCTGCTATGTACCATTTTCTTTATCTCAAGATTTCATTGATTAAAGATAATAGATAAAGCATGGAAGAACCCACACAATTAGTTGATTACAGTGAGAAAGTGCTAGTCATGTCTTGCCTATAAATGTAATTTCTTCTACCCTTGCAGCAGAACAAAAGCTGACAGTGAATGCAGCAAGCTCACCTGCTTGTTGGAGACAATAAGCATTGATAGCAGCTTTTTTTCCTTCTTCCATCTTAAGTTGGTGTATTTTTTTGTTTTGTTTTGTTTTGTTTTTGTTGCTTTCTTTTTAGGAGAGCAGCTCAATTAACAGGAGAAAACACAGATCTCTAATAAATCTGTATTTGAGCACAGCTGATTATTCTCTTAAATTACACAGAAGACAGAACAAAGGGGGAGCTATACTCTATGCTATAATTTAGGTAACACTGTATTAGTTTTGTGTAAAACGTTTGCATATATAAAGTTAGAAAAGGAGGTCAAATTTGGGATCTGAAATTATAAAAAAAAAATTTAGAGGTTGTCTGTGTATCTGAAGAGACGTTACTATGGTAAAAGTAACTAAAACTGTTATTCAGCAGCTGTATTGATTTTTAGGACATCCTAAACCAGGTGTATTTTCTTCTATCTCATGAACACTATCAAATTGGAATTCTCTGTGTTTTGAATTCTATTTTCCTTCAGTGTCACCTTCTCCTTTAATTTGTAAATCTTGTAGGCATATAAAGAACAGCTTATCATTTCAAAGGAAGAAGAGAGTCAATGAATAACACAAGTGCTTATCTTACTGTTAGGAAAGACAGAATCGCCATGTCTTATTGATAAACAGGAGGGATAGAGCAATAAAGTTTTCATGGAATAAATTATATGTGTTATTTTCATATGTTATATTTTGGGGTCATTTGTTGCTTTACTAATAGATCTATATTGGAAAAATAAACGTAGATGGAATTCCATATCACCAGCATTTCTATTTTAAGTAAGTATACTTATTTAATCAACTTTTTCCCTTGCTTTCAACTCCACTTCAAATTACATTTTCATAAGACAGGGTATTTAATAGAGGACATCACAATAAAACAAAAAGACCTTCTTGAACTTGCTCCAGGAAATTACTGTCAGAGAGAAAACAGGATTTTTTTAAGTTCTTATACTAAAACTCTAACATTTATGTTGTGCTTCCAAAATGTCTTACTTCCCATGTTCTTTTCTTCTTGTTCTAAACATGAACTGAAATTCTCCATCTGAGATCTGTGCACCAGCAGAGGTGTTTTTAAAAAAAAAAACAACAAATTTTTATTTTTTCTTTTTCTTTCTGTGCTCTGTTGATAAATGAATAAGATTTGGAAATAAGCAACAGAATTTACTGTACATATCTCATTAAAATACACATTTCTTGAAGATGCTCTCCACTTCATATGTATTTAAAATATTTTCTGTTGTACCAGATTTCTGTAGTCATTTTTCCCTTCTCTTTCACTTTATAAATGGTGGGAGCAATTTGCTGGATTCATTTTTCACCCATGTCAGCTTTACATGCACTGTGTTTGACACACTGTGAAAGTAACTACTTCAAAAAGTAGAAGGATGACAGACTGCAAATTGTCTTTTGCTCATGGTAATGTTATGGGTTAAAAAAAAAAAAAGTAAAAATTGACTGTTGTTGATCTTCTTTTACTCTGTACTAATACACACCTCAATGGACATTGTAGATTGTTATAGCTTCAAGTTGCATATAACCATGTGAAGGCTTTTTCAGTTTTGATTTAGATGCTGAAACATACCTCTGATGATGATCAGTATTCCTTCTGTCGCCTTCTGCTCTCCTTCATTACAGTTCTATAAAATGCAGATACTATAGTACCACCAACCTAAAAGATAGAGCTCTCCCAAATTAATTATAAGTGCCTTACAGACTGAAATACATTTTACATAAAAGTTTAGATAAGAACAAATAAGTTTAAGGCTCATCTGCAATGCATTGATGTAGAAAACCTTGCTGAGCATTAATACTACTTTTCCACTTGTACAAATCTCTAAATTACAATGGATGCGCTTCTGATTTATACCAAAATAATTGAAAGGAAATCGATCAATTTTCATCACAAGTTATTTTAATAAATAAATAAATAAATAAATACCATTAAATAAACTTTAGACATACTTGAAAAGATGTAACTTGTACTTTTTCTAAGTAAAATTTAAAAAATACAACGAATACGTTAAAGTTTTGATTCTTATATAGTCACTGCAATTAATTTTATTCCTTAGCAAATGAGTTACAATAACAGGTCACCTTGCTATTACTTTGTGAAGGTTTTTTGAAAATTTACAAGAGTTGCTTGTGAAATCAGCCAGCTGTGAAGATTTCTGGACCTTGACGTATACTGAAGTAGGATGGAATTGGATACCACAGGGGAAGTGGTATCCAATTTATAATAATAATTTATTTCAAAAAATCAGTCCTATCCATTCCAAATATTGCTTTAATATTATTATAATAAAACCCCCCAGTAATTTATAGAATACCTTAGAATACTAGGCTGGATACTGGTGTAATAAGCATGGTCACAACCTAAAAGGATTACCTAACCTTCAAGTAAGATCATGACGGTGGGGTGCTCAGAATTGCATAAAATCCTGACATAGAGGTTGGGGTTTCTATAAATTTCCTTTTTGCAAATTACTATTAGTAAAGAAAGTATGTATCCTATCTTATTATAAAATAATGACTAGTAAAGCAAGTATATATATATATACACATATACTTTATATATATATTTCATATATACATATGTGTATAAATATAAAACAAATAACAACAGAATTACCACTAGGAAAGGAAGTATATGTTTATGACAATTTTATCTAGATGGATGGTTAAAAATATTAGGTGTTACGAGTACAGCACTCATCAACCTCATCCCAGGAGTGAGGTGGAAAAGTATTTTCATGGATATTCTGCCTCAAGGAATTTAGAGTCAGCCAGGCATCCCCAGTGAGGGTCTGATCTCTCCAGATTTTGTGCAGAGAAGCTTGTGCAGAGACATTTATGCAGAGAAGCCCTCACAGAGAAGCTCTTCTTGGGTACATAGCAAGTTATAGTTTTGTATTGTTTTGGTTTAGATATGTAAGTGGGGCACAGAACACCAGTTTCTGGCTTTGTTCATCATCATAGTTTCTTTGTTCAGCCAGCTCTACCTTATTAAGCACATCTCAGTTCCTAATTAGCTTATCAGGATTGTCCAGGTCTCTTGCTGAGCTCATCAGGGACATCTCAGACTCCTGTTTAGTTCACCAGAGTGCTGAGCTCATCAGGGAAGCCTCGAGAGCTACTCTTCAAGTAGATATCCATCTTTGTCAGCCGTTATGACTGTTCACATCAGCTGGGAGCTGGAATGCTACAGAACACCTTGAAGGCAATGTAAGAAGATACAAAAGCAGACAATGCTCTTTTGACTTCCTAGAACTCTCCTTTTCTCCGAATTCTTGCCATATACCCAGTAGATCCTTATTTCAAAATAAATAAATATATAAATCCTACACGGTATAAACTAGGCATGGAAGAGTAAGAAAAATACAGGCTCTTGTTCAAGAAAAGTGGTACTATTAAATGATTAATTTCTTCACAGCACTGAGGCAGAAATCAAAGATACACAATCATCAATTATTTTGTAAATGCAGTTAGTTCTGCTTTCCTTTCAGGTTTCTCAGGGCATGTAGACTTTCATTTGGCATCCACTGAGATTAGTATTGCTGAAGAGTTATCAGTTCATTACCAAAATAATTTTTCATGTGCATCATAAAAATGTTAAGTAATCTTTTTTTCCATTTGCAAAGATGCTAAACTTCACTTGTGTTCAATCTTTCTATTGAAGGGTTTATATTGAATTCAAAGTTATACCTTTCATTTTATATCAATTACTTTGTAAGAACAGAATATTTATATTACTGTGGTAGAATTTCCATCATTATCACTAACACTGGATTTCTAAAGCATTTCACTTATTAACCCAATACTGTTTCTACTCAAGGTTATTACAAAAACAGGCAACCAAAAAAAAATCTACAGAGAAACAAACAAGCAAACAAAAATTAGTTACATATACTGAGTGAAAATTAACAAGCTGCTGCTTAGGAATAAAACACTAATATCTTTCACCTGACTGCAAGATTTTTCTATAAGTTAAATTATATATTGTAAGATCATATCTACGTATACAGATTAATTTCTCCTTCTATTAATTTATCCTTCTATTAATTATGGAGTTAAATCCAGCTGGTGGCTGGTCACAAGTGGTGTTCCTCAGGGCTCAGTATCAGGACCTTTTCTTTTTAACATCTTCATTGATGCCCTTGATAAGGACACTGAGTGTATCATCAGTAAGTTTGCAGATGACACCAAGTTAGGCAGGAATGTTGATCTGCAAGTGGATAGGGATACAAGCATCCTGGCTTGTATTAGAAACAGTGTGAGAAGCAGAAGTAGGGTACTGACTGTCCCCTATACTCAGCACTGGTGACGCCACACTTTGAGTGTTACGTCCAGTTTTGGGCACCTCAATACAGAAGAGATATCGAGGTGCTGGAGTGAGTGCAGAGGAGGCAACAAAGCTGGTGAAGGACCTGGAGAACAAATCTTATGAAGAGTGATTGAAGGAGATGGGACTTTTTAGTTAGAGGAAGAGGACTAAAAAAGTCTTAGTTAACCTGTGAACTGAGGTTATAAAAAAACCTAACAAGAAAAGCAAATGTGTTTTAAGAGTAATGATAAAGGACTTCTATTTAAAACTCATAACTTTTTTTTTTAAGCTTCACTTAGATGTTCCTGCTAGTAAAATTCTACTTATAAGGTTTTAATCTTTGATTAATTAACTGAATTAAATCAAGAAAACTAAGATTCTATATAGGTTTTTTGTTTGAGTGATTGGTTTTGAAGCTTATTTCCTGATTACCTACTGGAAAGGAAAATCTTCAGTGAAAATGATAGGAAGGACTGAAAGGAATTCTAGAAAATATTAACTGTAAAGTGTGAGGTAAACAATCCCCTAAGCCTTATTTTCTCATGATCAATATATCAGTTTATGCTAGTCATACACTATACCAGTCATATGGGGTAATGAAAAACTACTCTAATCATAATCATAGTATTATAAAAGTGTAAAGAACTCATTAGTAACAGCATTATTAGGAACCTCATTATCACAAACCTATGCATGTTTCTTTAACAGCTCATTTTTTACATGATTAAACATCTTTTGAATCTTCTGTGATTTCACGTAGGATAATATACTTTGGTATATCAACACTCAACAGTAAAGTAGGGGTTTTGTTCTCTTAAAATATAAGTTGTCCCATAATAAGGCTCTAAAATAACTAGGTTTTCTCCCATCTCCAAGCACCTTCATTTTATGCCTTTGCATTTGTAGTTTGTGAAGAAGTAAAGAGGATAAGTTTCAGGACAGTAAAGATATTTTTTGTAGTCAGAAGAACTCCATAAGCCGATACGGAGGTGTTAGGAACACTGTGTTCAGGCACAACAGTTTTCATTATCTTTATATATGGACTCTTATACTATGGACTCCTTAAATGTTGTGCTGTGGCAGTTGCAGCAAGTTAGTTCCACATTCACCTGAGCTTTCATTTTATAATGATGGAATTTTCTCTTGGGATCAGAAGCTGTACTTCAAGCAGACTCTCTGTTCTAGCAGTCTTGGGACCTTATTTCCAGCAAAGACAAGGACTCTCAAATGGACTTGAAATTCACTCCAGAATGGGAACAAAAGACATTCAGGTATTTATAGCAGACAGCACATCACTCTTTCATGATATACTTTGTATAAAAAGACATTCCTATACCTTGTTCTTCCCTTTTCTTTTTTTTTTTTTTTTTTTCCCTAATGCTTTTTGAGAATCTTATCCTCATCCTAAACATAAATTCCACAAGCCCAGAGGGATTCAGGAAGCTGGCTGTTTTCTTCTGCTTTCTTGGTACAGTTTGACTCTACATTCGAAGAGGGAACTTAAGATTTTAGAAATGAGAAAGAGTGAAAGAGTTCATAAAACCTGTAGATGCACATCTATTTCAGTAGTAGTAATATTTATTCTGAATTGTTTTCACAACACAGATCTTAATCATCCAGTTACTTTGACAGCAAGAACTTAGCTTTCATTTGCTTTTGAAGTAATACATATCCAATGATCAAATATTGAATTCATGTACACCTGGGAAATTTTATTGCTTATTTTTACAAAAGTAGAAGACTATAATTTGGCTAAGAGCTTTATAATAACAAAGGGCACACTATTGCATTTGAAAGAGTGTAAAGAATCTACCTATGGCACTCTGACAGAGAAATATTTCTGATCTTCCACTGTAGCAGTCTATTATATCTCCTCAACATTATTACCTCTCCACTGTTCTCATGACTCTTTTGGGGACCTAAGCCCTGTCTTACTTATTTAAAATAAATCAGATTTCAATAATGTCATTCTTTCTTGAATAAAAAATACAAAATATATTCAGGAAACAAGCTTGTCTAAAGTGACACTATATTGTTTATATCAAGCTCCATTTCTCTTAAAAACCAAAACCAAAACCAAACACCTAAAGGTTTCACCTCTCAAGTTAAGGATTTCCTCCTGTATACCATTGCTTGTTAATGAGCATGCTTCACACAGCTGTTTACTTATCATCATTCAGGTGGGTTTATTTATAACTTCAAAGTCATACTACAAGGAATTTTTCTCTGTAGTCTTTGAATGTTGTTTCCCTGACTTGATCTGTTCAGTTTTCTAGGGGGTGAACAAGTATCTTATGAATTTCAGCAAGAGGAGTATCATAGAATCAAAGATTTATTTTTGTTTGTAGGAACTTTTAAGGAAATCAAGTCCATCTCTTAACCCATCAATGCCAGGTCTCCACTAAGCCTTGTCTCTTGGCAACACATCTACACATCTTTTAAATATCTCCAGGGATGGGGACTCCATCACTTCTCTGGACTACCTGTTTCAGGGCTTGACAAACCTTCTAGGTAATGGTTGAAAATAATTGGTCTTGTTCAGCATCTTACTGACTATAGAATTTTAAAATGCCACATTAGTAGAGGAATAGGAACTTTTATCTCTTTAATTTTACATTAAGGTTCTATTTGAAACTCAGTCCTTCCCAGTACTGTAAATGTCATTATCAGATAAGTATGTATTCTTCTTAGACAGAGTTGTAGCTGGAGAGTTATGGCTTATGATTAACATACTATATTACAAACAAAAGAGTTTGTAACATTAAGTAACATTTAATAGTTTAATAATACAAGTTTTCATACTTTAGTAAATACACATATATATGAACAAACTAATAGTTATGGAATAAGCTGACAAATGTCTGGATCTATACACTTTAGATGTATGTGTATGTCAATTAACTGGTTTTGTTGTGCCTCAAACTAGTTCTGCTACTCAGAGATTTCAGTTATTATACATTAAAAAATATGAAGCATATAAAAATTTCTGTTCAAAAAGCTCATACAATGCAGGTAATTTAGGCACCTTCATAGTGCTATATACCTCACCTTGTGTTCACACAGAAGTTTAACATAATGTGTCTATCTATACAGACTGAATGGTTGAACCTAAAGCTACGTTCATTTTTCTGCCCCCCCCCCTCTTATTTGTATGAGATCAAATAGTTGAGATCACTTTTGTGTTACATGAGTACTCCAATACAAAATGGTTTTTATTTTGAAATAAGCAACATTATCCTAGATGGTCCTTCAGGTCATGGTATAGAAATAGGGCATTTAAGGAAATACGAATTTATATTTCTTTGACCCTGGGTATTCTTCTGCCTATGTTTGTATGGAGAGATACAGAGAGTTTGAATCAAACTTGTTTTTGAAGAATTACTACTGTATCATAATCCTCAGGACTTCTAACACTGTCAATTCTAAGTATGACATGTTATTTCTTCAAGGTGACACAATAAAACCTTCAACTCCAGGCTAATGGCCATAGGATTTTGTGATTCTTTCTTGCTCAATATCATCTAGTTAAAAAATGTTCAGAAACAGTGGAGCTCTGCTGATTAATTTGGAGAAATACATCCTGTCAGAAGTTGAAGAAGGGAAGGGGGTAATAATTCCCTGATCATATAAACAGATGGGATTAGGTGTCTAATTTGTGTGATAACATTGGAAAAAATAATAAAATTTTCTCATAGTTCCATGTTTAGAAGGGACCATGGAAAGTTACTGGGAACCGACACACAGTGTTTTTTTTCTGTGATAGTCTGCTCTGCTTCTTTGGGAATTATGAGTATGGTTTTCCTGTAAGATTTAAAAGCTTTTTACATTCATATGTCATTCAGTCTTTTTCCCTAATGGATATTATGTCTTAGTAAACTCCTAAATAACTTTGCTTAAAGGTAGTTGTGAAAAGACCTGTGAGTGTGACAGTTTCTAAGTTGATTGGTAAATCCAAAGTTTCATGAGTTGTGCTGTAACCCTGTCAAAATCTTTTTTTTTTTTTTTTAGACTTAATGCTGTAGAATAAGTAAACTCATTTACATGAATACACACGAGAAACTAATTAGAAATAACTCCATGTTTGGGGGATTACATCTGCGCATTGTATTGCCTACTCTCCACTGCAAGTAGATTCATGTCCTGTGGTTCCATTTTTCTGTGAAGCTGTTGACTTGAAGATTGTATCATGATTCTTATGCTTGTTCAACAACTTAGGGAGTGAATAGTGATCAAAAAATAACTTATGAGAATATGACAGTTTACAAATCCTGTCTCTTAAATGAACTTAATTTGTAGGTGAGGAACATAAAAACAAAGCACACAGAACAACTATACTGTTTGTCACATCTTACTGCTGGTGTCCCTGTGTATTGAAGAAGTGGGCAAGAAATGACAAATTGGCTCTTAAAAGTCTTCAGTTTACCTGGCCTTTGTTTCTGTATCTAGTATATTCCTTAGGTTACAATGACAGAAATAAAATATTTGTAGACAACTTAAACTCTTCTGTTCTACTTTTTCTGAGCATAATTTCCTATCTTCCCTTTTCCAGAAGGAAATTGTGTGTAGGATCATTTACCCAACAATCACAAGTCATTTGTAAACCAAATTCTTATCAGGGTGTATAATTCATGAGTCTCACTCTGCATACTTGTGTTCAGCTGATAAAACTACAGACTTTTGATTCCAGAAATGAGAAGAACTTTGGTACATGCATACTCCTGGAGATCTGGAAAATGGCCAAGCAGTGAGGTAAGTGTGCATTTGTACCTCTTATACATCTTAGACAAATAAGGCCAATAATATCTGAAAGCTGCTTAGTATTTTAACAAAACAAAAAAACCCACAAACAACTAAGCAACCAATCAACCAACCAAAAAACCAGAAAATAAGACATTAAAAATAGATACATATTTTTAATGGTTTATGTAGTTAATAATTTTCCCAGAAGTTCTGAAGCAAATACTGTAATTCCAGTATTACAGTAAGGCATTTATTCAAAACACAACAGGAAAGGAGTATCTATCACTTGGATATTTTAAAACTGTCTCCCATAATACATTCCTTATAAATGAAGTATTGCAGGGCCAAACTGTAATAGGGAAAGAGCACTACCAGTGAAAGCACTATTGTCCTTGTATTACCTTTTATCTCAAGCTGCAGATGCACAGATAGCTTTTGTTCCTTGGGAAGAATAGTCACTTTTTCACTATGTTGAATTAATTTGCTTTGAATAGCACAAATACATTCATGCATAGGTTGGTTTTTTTGGGGGTTTTTTCTGAGTTTTTGATCAAAGCACTTATCAAAGCGAAGAGGCATTGACCTTCTGTTCCTTTAACATTTCATTCATATTGAGTCACCACTTAGAGTAATGCTGAGTTTTGTCTTAAATCTGTTATAACCATATTTGGCAAAGGACCATGCTATCAAAATACAGCATTTTAGAACCAGAGTTCTACCACTTGAGGATAGCTAATGAGTAGGTAAGTTGATAAATGACATATTAAAAGTAAAATTTAGAAGTATTTATGAGCAGTCATGGTTAGTGGAAAATGTAACATTTATCATTGATTTGATATCTGTTATAAGTTGTCTCAACTGGATTTGGCATTCTAGTGGTCAAAGTGCAAACAGTAATTATGCCCCACAAGGGTCTGCTTAACAGCCAAAGGGACTTCAGCCAGTGAAACAAAAGCTACTTCAGCATGAAGAACTATTATATTTCATTTTTAATGAAAGGATTAGTGCAGAAATCATTGCTTTATCAAAGAAACCTTCCAGCTCTATAGATGCACATATTTGAAAGAGGACAAAAATGTCTTAACATTACACCCAACCTGCACCTACTCTTCTGAAATTATATAGTTCAACATTGCATTTGTTTTTTAAGAAACACATAAAAATTTTAGAAGACAAGAGATGTATTTTGAATAGGTAGAGGAACTCAAAGATGTTGCTCAAATTATAAATGTACTTCTATTACAATAACAGCTCGGCTTGACATGGAAGCCAGAGTCATGCATATGCTGAAGTTAAAACATTCAGGGAATGCAGCTCAGTCTTTGAACACAAGAGTAGAATATTTGTTTCAAACATAAATATATGTCACTCAAACTAATGAAGCATTTTTTCATCATCTTCCACAGAAAAAAACCCACAAAAACGAACAAACAACCCAACATAAAATCTGTCATAGAATAAAGTCTTTGGACGTTTTTATTTGTCCTGACTATAGCAAAATGATGTAAAAGAATTAGGGAAAAAAACCCAAATGGAAGATCATACTATACCAGTAATATAGACAGCATATATTTATATTATTGAAGTGTCTTCAATAACATTTTAAAACAAAATGATCAGTATAAATGATTAATTAATTTCAACAGTATAATGTCCAAAATATACAGTGCTACAAATATGATTGCTGCACATGTTAATCCATAGAGTTTTCTAATTATATATGCAAACATTTGCTTAAGAGTATTTCAGTCAATAGGGAACAGAGTGAAAATAATTCCAAATATTTTAAAATAGCACATTTACTTCTTGAAAACGACACGGAACTGTTTAAATATATACACTGTCTTTTTTTTTTTTTTCTATTAAAAGGTAATTTTACATTAAATTACATTTTAAAATAGTGTTGATTTATTTCAATTTTCTTAGGCTTAATTTGAACCAGGTTTTCTTCATTATCTCAAAAGTTGTTAATGCTTTCTTGTCACAAATACAAATGGTCCAGTTACTCAATTTTATGTCCATGTCCTCTTTGTACCAAATGTAAACTGCCTGGCTCCTCAGGGTTGGTGTCTGCAGAAGTGCTGCTCACCACAAGCTTTGAACCACAGGTAGAACTCTGGGCATCATAGCAGCGTGGTTGACTTCTCTGAAGAGGTCATCATATCATCATCATAAAAGAAGATAACCATATTCCTTACCCAAGCTGCAATTCCACACACACTCCCACTTCTTCAATGTGGAAAAGTGGTTCCATATCTGCAAAAGAAGTTTCTACATTGTAGAAACAGTACAGTGTTATGTACGTGGGATGACTAACAGTGAATTCAGACATCTACAAATGGATAGCCATACTCAAGGGTCTGTTCAAAAACATGATGTTCTTCATCAAATGTCTGTGTCACCTTGAGGAAGCACACCCCAAAGAGAGATCCTGTTATTCTGGCTGTAATTTCTTAATATAACCCAAAAACTAATTTCAGTCAACACATCCAGCCAACTGTCCGCTGAATATTGGCACAACTTTCTCATTTGCTAGAATGAAAATCATGACAAAGTCTTTTCAAGTACACCTGAGCTGTAAGTACACCCATATAAATACTTAAAGGGTATGAGCAAACCACTCTTTCAAGTTCCCTTGGTTATTTTAAAAACAATAAGGGTTCTTTTTTTGAGAGAGTCTATACATTTTTTTTTCAATCACAGGAATAATTATTTCAGGAAGTTTTTTTTTTGTTTTAAACAAAAGTGTTTTAACCTTCTCACAAAATGGATATCTTCAAAAAGCATGTCTTTACCCCTTGTTCACAGTCCCATTAATTACTTGTTATATTTAATGACACTATAACTATTAGAAAGTCCTACTTGGTTTATTATCTGTTGCCTTTTGGAGTCTTTGTAGCCTAATAGAGTCTTTCTGTAAGCACAGCTTATATTATTTGGTTCTGAAAAAAATATTTTTCATGTCCTAGATTACCGATTGATCCATATCTTCTTGTGGCAATGATCTGTCCTCTTCATTATTTAACCAGCTGCACAATCGTTGTCATCTTTAAAATATAGATTGTAATATTTATTCTTCTAGGTCATTGATAAAAATCAAAATAGTGTTGGGTCAGACATCTATTCCTGCTCAACTTCCCTCATAATGCATTCATCCATGTTACCTCCAGGATTCAGCCACATTTATTCAACAATTATTTGTGATAATAGTCTATGTTTATTTATTTTATGTTACATTTAAAGTGTGACTGCAAGATTAGAATTACCTATATGAAGTTCTGGAAGCTATTTTGATGCCTGGTGTACCTGGATATAGTCCTGTTTTAGTCCCCCAGGCAGATGGTATGGTAGGGCATATTTATAGGATGCAAAACATATTAGACAGGCAGACTTTTATCCTTCCTATGTGCACACATGACTGAAATGAGTTTGTAAGAAAACTATTCTCAATCTGTCAAAGGTGTCCCTCAGCAATATCACTAAGCACATAAAAATGTTTTATCAATTGTATTTGAGTTTTAGTGTGTGGGAGGTAGGGTTTGGTACTGGAAGAGTGATGTCCTTGTTCATTGATGACTAAACACTTCAATTTCTTACAGTAAGAAGAGACATATTATCACAGGAGAAAACACTACACACTTATTCTTCATATTTTTTGTTAGGGCAATTAAATATTCAGCAAATATTGGACTGCAATTTACATTAACATATTCCCATCACAAACTTCTTTAGCGTGATTTTTCTTGTTAGTTCCAGGAAAAACTTCACAGACAGTGAGAGTGAGATTCATGATTAATTATGTGTTGATATTTAGTCTGCCTACATTTCCTGAAGTATTATAGTTAATTATAGATCCTTCCTCTCAAGTGAAGGATGACTTAGTTACTTCTATATCCACTGGAGGCTCTGTACATATGTGACTTAGTGAAAATAACATTTCAAATCAACGATGTTTTCAAGGTGATGTCACAAGTCACATTCAAAGTGAGCTACACTCCCAAACCCTTCAGTGCATCCTCGAATTCCTCATTAAATTATGTCTGTACTCCCCTTGAGATGTAAAACTTCCCTTCATCTTTGAGGGTGCATAAGACTGCTATTATAGGGCCAGTCTTTATAGATAGAATTAAGCTGCTTATATGAAGCACAGATCTTGGTTTTCCATCTCTTGGAAAAGCCTATCAAAGCTGTATTCAACAATAAAAGTCTCTGCTTCACCCAAAGGTATGGGAGAGATAAAATAATATTGCACATGTACTCTAGCACTGGACTCCAAGTCCCCAAAAATGTGTACTACATGATGAGACAGGTACTCCTTCTGTCTCTCAACCAATTAATGTGTGGAGCTGAAGGAAACACTTTCTGCACTTTCTTTCTGCACTGTAGAAGGGATCAGAACAGGAAGTTAAAACTGATTCACCTCAAATTAAAATCAACAGTATTAAAGCTTTTGCAAGGACACATCTCCTATTGCCTCTGTCACAGCTCGTGGCATTTACTCAAACAGCACTAGGCACACATTTCAGCAGATCACGTCAAACTTCTTAAATAGAGACAAATCAGCAGCCTACCTGGTTTTTAGCATCAAAGTAAAGAGAGGGGATCTGTGTGTGGCACAAAAGAATAAATGGCCACGGTGCTTTTTATTCCAGAGAATGACAGAATTCAGCAATTTAATGCAAGAACCAGAGGAATACTTCTCTGGCCTCTCCTCCCAGATATATATATGATAATATTCCATATTAAATTACTTGGTATGCGTCCACATGGCCTTGACTGTAAGTTGTGTGTGGAGTAGGAAAGATGAGGCCAACTTGATAAGCAAATGAGCTCCTGCTGTCCTGCAGGGCTAAGAACTGTATTAGAATAGCTGCCTCTGGTGTACCTTAATACTTGTAAGATTGTAGTTGATTTCCACCTCACTACAATATTCAGATATAATCAGGTATGTCCCCCAGGATGAGCAGTTGTCAGCCAATCTATATGTTATTTTCACATTTAAAAGGACTTTTGAGAGAACTTTACCTCTATTTTTTTTCCAGGCAAGTGTATCTGTCTGAGATACCTTCAAGCAGTGCTTTTAACAGGGAAGAACTGAAGCCTAGCCATCTATTTCAGTATCTTGGACAGTTTGTGCTCTTTTCAAAATAAATTTTTTAATATTTGCTTTAGGAAGATAATAGAAAGTAATCTTGGAAGCTCTGGCCGGGGACATAGTTATATGGATGTAGCTGAGTGTCGGAGGTTTCACAAACAACATTAATGGACCTCAAGCACCACACATATTAAACTGCAGTAGATCCCCAATAACAGAAGTATCATTGTCTTAAATACCTACTTTTTAGCCAAATTAATTTCATTCCTAGAAAGGGATTCATTTGCTTAACTGTGTACCTGGATATAGTGTACCTGGATATATTGTCTATTTCTGTATGAGTTTCATGGTAAACTGCTAAACAAGGTAAGCTCTGATCCCTGGGCCTTTCAGGGAGTAGCAGTGGCACAGGTTTGCCCGAGTGTAGTCATCATCCATCATTGTCCCTTTCTCCCAAAACAATTGCCAGAGATGCAGACTCAAAGTTGAACTAAAGCACTGAAGTTTTCTTGTTCACTTACCAGCCAACCCTAATCCCCATCTCCCCTTTTTACAGCCTCCAAAAGCTTCACATTCTTCAGTCTGGTTTCAGTGTCCAGATGACAGAAACCTCAGTGAGGTCACATTTATCATGAAGAACATTGTGAAGCATGCTGAACATCTATATTGACAGGAAAGAACTAAACAGAGGTGCTTGATAATGTGCATGGGGGGCATGCTGAAAATACGTAAAATAATGTTGAATGTTATTACATACTCACAGCTCCCATTTATGTATGCCCTGGGTTGATTGGATCTCCTCCAGCCCTGCTCAGCAGCCCCAGGTCTCCACACATGCAATATGCTCATGCCTAGAGAGAGGGCTAGCCTGTGTGGGGTCCAGTCGGCACTGTTTGCTGTGCTGTCAGCTGGAATAGACCTTGTTTTCCCAGTCCTCACATATTGCAATGGCTCAGTCTTCTAATTCTTCAGACTTTTCAGTTAACTCCTTATTTTACAACACCCTGTAAGATCTCCATGGATGCCAGCAACTTGCAGGAGCTAGGGACAGTGGTAACAGGGACTGGCATCCAGAGTCCATCACACTGTCTCAGCCAGGAGCAGAGCAGCTCTGAGGCACAAGGGCAGCCCCACCCTAGACATTAAGCATGTCCCTGGGGACATGGACAGTCTGAGGCCCCACTGGGACAGACAGGGCTGGCAGGGACATGACACACTGTGTTATTGCTTCTGAGAGGCAGATGCAGCTTTCTCATGTGGCCCTTTGACACTTATATATTACATCTCGAGGACACTGCATATGCCCTGAAGATAGTATTTGCTCTGACCAGGGCGTGTAACCTCACCAGACTATCTTCCCTCTACCCTTCAAGGGGACCAGCAGTGTCACACTTCATGGGCAACCTCAGGACCTGCTTGGTAGGATTTCATCCTGTCCATATACCTTAAGCCTTTCTGTCTCACTAAATTCACCTGCCTTCAGGATTCTTCACTGATCTGTTTAGAAAACTCCTTTCAAAGGCTCCAGCTGCTGTAACGAGCAGCAGCCATTTGGACTTATAGGCCTGATCTCTCTGTGATGCAGGGGTGTGGAGGCACCCCCTAAAAAGACTTTTTCCAGCCTCAATACCAAGTGATTTCATACCACAACTTTAGGAAGTTTTTAGAGATGACAGTAGTGACAGCAGCGTGCACCTGTTTCATGACTGCCATCACTACCAAGAGTGCAAACATTCCCCCACCTCGTGCCTGATTTACATCCCAGTTACCTAGCTTTGTGGAGCTGTTTTGAACTGTCTTGTCACTCAGGGGAACTGGTTGATGACATGCTACATCTGAAGCATCATGTGACTCTTGCCCATGGTGTAAATGAAAAGTGCTATGTTTATTTAGTTGAATGGCTGCTGGCTGAAATGTCTAGGTTTTTTGGATTAGTTTGTTTTTTTTGTATGGAAAGGTACAAGCCACGTTTTTTCCATGACGTTTTTTTCCTAGGTGTGGCAGCCCAGCCCTCTGGAAGTTACCACATGTTAGGTTACCTGGGTAAAGGGCAAATATTATAAACACAAAGGGAGAAGGGAGCAGGGGAGGATCAGAGAAGCAATTACAGGTCTATGAACCTAGTAACCTTATCACTGAGAACAGAGTAGCCTGGGAAGACCATTCAGGGAGAGTAATCATTGTCTCTGATGTGAAGCCCACAAAGACTCACCTTTTGATGGCTTTAGAGAAACTCTCCCAGCAGTATGCACTGCAGACTGTAGGGAGTAATAGTTCAAATGGGTCTAGCGCTTATTATGGCATGTGCAGGGAAGAGCATTAGGGATTGTATAAAACTTATGGAGTACTTTAAGGTGATTGTGGGAGAGTGAGAACCTTATTACAAGATATTTAGGGGGAGGACCAAAGTCAGGGAAAGGGAAGAATATGGGAGGAACAAGCCTGGGAAGATAGGTGAAGAAAATGATAAAAGGCTCTTGTCATATCATAAACAAAGAGCTTGTATGACAGACCTGTGTCCTTACCATGGTAATCTATCCAATATTCTTGTTAAATTCTAATTCAAAGTATTTTCTGTGTGGGTGTGCACTCTCAATTGTGTGTGAAAGTTACTGAACCTGTGTGAATGCCTGTGACTTTCAAAGTGCACTAGACTGCAAATATGATAAAAGGTCTAAGTTCCAGCAACTGGATTGAGACCAAAAAACCCAGACATTTGTAGGTCCATTCACCAGTAACTAGAGCAAATCAAGGCTCTAGTGGTCAGATAGTGGATAGTCCGAGTGTCTTAAGACCATATAATCAGAACTGTTTAGGTTGGAAAAGCCCTTTAATATCGAGTCCAGCAATGAATCCAACACTTCCAAATCCACCACTAAACACCACATCTATATGTCTTTTAAATGTTTTCTTTGTCTTTAAATGATCCCACTGCTTTCCTGGTCATCCTGTTCCTATACTGGACAAACTTTTTTGGTGAAGAAATTTTTCCTTTGTCCAATCTAAACTTTCCCATGTGCCTGCATTATTGTGAGTTCACAGTCCCTGCTTTCTTAGTGCACAGAGAACAGAGCTGAGAGGTGATGTGAGGGAGTGTCTTTTGATGCCTGAGGATGAATGGTACATTTGCTGTTTCCCTCCCTCCCTTCTCACCTGCCACTTTATTCCTTGCTGTGCTTCAAGGTTACACTGCAAATCTCCTTCCTCTGTGCTGTGAAAGGTGAGTGTAAGGATCACCAGGTGGGATGCAGATGTGTGCTTAGCTCCAGGAAATGTTCTTGATGTCATGTGTCTCTCCTGACCCAGTGGCTGCTATACAGTTAGCCTTCTTGTCAGGGAAGGGATGTTTTATAAGGTACAGTGCCTTTAATGACACTTCCCTGGAGATGTTGAGGGCCATTTTCATATAGTTGCATGGAAAACGGATTTTATCTTTTTGGTTTACATGGTGCTGGCTGATACAAGTTAAAGAGGTGGCAGGGCATGCTTTTCAGAGTCACAAAGAATTTCTGTTGCGGTGAGATCTGGTTAAACCAGGTCCTTTTTAAACTGTATTTTATTTTATTTTATTTTATTTTATTTTATTTTATTTTATTTATTTTATTTTATTTATTATTTTATTTTCCAACTTTTCCACTCAGTGATGCAGTTTACCATGTAACACTACAAAAAAAGTGATTTTTTTTTAACAAGATTTTTCCATACTATTTCCACTACAGAATATCCCAGATAGTCAGATTAGGTTAAAGTAATTAAATATTTTTATAAATGTGAAAATGAAAAATGAGACAAACAGTTGTGGTGGTTTGACCTTGGCTGACTGCCAGGTGTTCACCCAGCTGCTCTCTTACTCCTTATATTTAATAGGACAGGGAAGACAATTAGAAAGAAAATCCTATAGGTCAAGATAAAGAGAGGACTATCACCTATCAGCTACCAAAATTCTTCCAAATATAATTTTTCCCACTTCCACTACTTGTACAGAAGCAAATGTTTTTTTACTAATTAACTAAAATGATATGATGATAATATAAACCAGTAGAGTACTGTGAACGATAGTGTTAATCTAGTGATAAACGTAATCAAAGAATCTGAGTCAATTTATAATTAATCACCAAATGTTCACCTTAATCTTGTGTTTAAAAGTAAAATTTTTGTTCTATATATTTCATAATGATTTCTCTATTTTATAATGGCTTGTGTAAATGTTAGTTAGGATAATTAAACAAGTGTTAAATTTACTAGCTGAAAGATAAAATGCTAATTGTGTGTTCTCAGTATATAGATGCATAAAATATTTTCAGTATAGTGAATATATATGCTTTGAAGGTCAGCTCATGTCCATTTAAAAGCCACAAAATGAAATTTTTATTCCATTATTACTGTTTTAATTTATTCTTTAGAAAAATTAGAGAAGTCATTCTTGATAGTAAGAGCCCTTGGGCTAGTACTGAAAGAGGAAATCAGTACAAACGCTGTCACTCAAACTGGTAGAAATTCTTGGTAGAAATCCTGCATCTTGAATTAGTAGAGAAAAATAAATAAATGCACTTAATTCTAGATTGTGTTTATTGTAGGAGGCCAGAAACGGCACATATGATAAACACTTCTGTTAAAACTATGAGGCATATTGTGATTTTGCTTTTTTCCCATATGGCTTGCCTGGAGAGATTGTTTTACATAAAGAGTTTTCATATTTTCCTGCAAAATTTCCACTTTTCCTGAAGAAAAAAAAAAAAAAAGTGAGAATATGCACTAGATCAGATAGTTATTGCCCAATTTGAAACAGATTAGCAGAATGCTTTGTGATAACATATTAGGTATTAGACAAAAATGGGGGTAGATTCCTGCAACAGCATATTGCACACTTCATTTTATTGTGAAGCTCAGCATCAAGAAGCCACAAGAACTCCCACTGAATTATTACTTATATTGCAATAAAATACATTTTACTTGCTAAGCAACATATAACAATGAAAAATCAACAAACTCCATGCCCAACTATAAAAGAAAAATAATATCTAAGAATCCCACAGTAGATCTTCTCGACTATTAGTATACAAAATTAAATCTCTTGATCAAAACTTGGTCAAGGTATAAACAGCTCTTGGCCGGTATCTTCATTCAGGTGTGACTATAACAGTTAAATGTTAGACATTAGGTGCTGGAAAAATAGGGAAGATTCAGAATGCCATATACTGTTCTATGTAAGGCTATTTTATTAAGCTGTACAAGAGTCACCTGTACTAGAGAACTTGAATCACTCTTCAGAACAAACATCAAGGTATTGCAAATTCAGACACTATGATTAACAGGCTCATGTGCTGCAAGTTTTATAAAAGAGTTCTTCATATTGTTACAAGCCTATGTAAGCATTGGCATACCATCTCAGTACCAGAGAAATCCGAGGTAGAGTATGACAATTATTCAGATAAATCTATCAGTGATTGAGGACATTTATTAATAATGGACCATTAGTGATGACAGAGATATGACTTGTTCATGCTGAAGCAGCACATGATGAGAACAATAACTAAAATGGCAAAAAGCTTTTACACTCAGACATCAAATGACTAAGGAACAATTCACTTGCTAGCAATATTAATAATGTCAATAACAACATTCCTAGACATAAGAAGCTTCAGAAGATTTTGAAGGATTGTATCCCAGGGCTACTACTAGCCACTAACAGTATGGATTTCTTCTTTTTTCCTCCTTCTTTCTCCTTTACTTCCCTTTTATTCTTTCCTTTAACTTTCCTTTTCCTTTTTTTTTTTTTTCTAATAAGTTGCATTGGCCAATGTGCAGATAAGTAAGTAAAAAGCAATCTTCAACTGATTCTTGAGTTCAAGCTACATTATGAGCATTTTACAGGAGAGAAGCAGTACTTTGTCTTTCTGACAGCAAAGGTGAGACTGACCATTAAAACAGCAGCCAGGATGCATGCCAGGAACAACTTTGTTTAGCATGCATTTAAAAGACTCAAGAAGATAAAAGCCACCACCTACTGTCTTAATGACAGCAGTCCAGTGAGAAGGGGATTTGTAATTTGAGGACTAATAGTTTGGTAAATCAGAAGTTTCTAGTCTTCCTAAAATAATGAGGACAGAAACTCATATTACATGTCTATCCTGGAGCCATTCTGAATTCTTAAGGTTTTTTTCAGAGTTGTGCAGTCATGGAAGCATCTGCTGTCCATTATATGTATTACAGCTTTTTATTATGTGTAAGTATGGGCTAAATTTTTTAAAAGAAAATAGGTTTAGTAACATTCTCCTACTGTTTTTGTATAATAAAAACCACAAATGCATAAGATGAGACAATTAGAACAATTTGATCCTTGGGTATAGACAATGATGGCCTTCTAAAAATAACATGTTACTTGTCTCCTTCCCTAAATATTTAACAAATGTGTCAAGAAGTAACTTACTGACTCAACAAAAGAGATTTATTTTTTCCTGACAGAAAAAGAAAATACTCACTGTAATATTATTAAGAACAAAAAAAATAGTTTCAGTGGACTTTTCTTCGAAGACTTAATACATAACATTTTTTAAGCTCTGACCTTTTTAGTTTTTAGTAGGTGTTACGTAAAATTATAATTTAAAATTCTGAATATAAATTGTGTGTCACCTACAGGTTGCCTTTATCTATCTATAATTTTAATTCAGTTCTAGCTAGTATTTTAAGCTATTATCATATAATAGTCTAATTGACACATTATCTTTTTATATTGTATCCCAAAATATAGTCAAAGCTGAATAACTAGTATATTAAATATCAACCCTACATAAGCCTTAAAAGGCTGTGTATTATGAAGTACTATTTGAAAATAGTTGTAATTACAAATCACACTGATAACTTTTCTTTATTATTTTTTTTCATTTTAATTAGCTTTAAATAGAAAATAATATACAAAATTTAAATTGTAATTCCTGTACTGCATTCATAAAATGCATTAGAGCATAAATGAGAAGAGTGTTATTTTGATTCCTACAGGATAATTGAGTCCCCAATTCTCATGAAATGTTCAGTTTACTTTTCAAAATTCTTTTCAAGCTTTCAGCTACCATTACAATCTAATACATAAGTCATGTAGGAGAAAAGTGTAGGATTTCTTTTTGATTTCCACATCATCAACGCATGTGGAATGCCAAAACTGAACAGTACAATCTTAATATTTATTAAAGGTCCTCAAGATACACCAGAAGCAGTTCTGTTTGAGTAACTGAAGATATTAGGCCTTTAGAGCTACTATTCTACATTAATTACTCTATTAAAACAGAACAAAAAAACCCCAAACAACAACAACAAAGTAATCTAATTGTAAGTACCTGCCATTTCTGTGAGAGAAAAAAAAGAAATTTGCTGAAATTTTGGTCTGTTTTGATTCATGTATTTTACATTTCATTCATGATTTAAACATCTTGTTATTTAAAAAATAATCTAACTATCACAGTGTTGAAAATGAAACACTTATTTCCAAAGCCTATCAATATAAACTCTTGTCCAGACAGAGGACCATTTCGGATTTGTTCTCCATCATAAACTGTAGTTTTGATGCAGTTTCCTAGTTTACAAGGAGAATCTACTTTCCTCTCTTCCTCCCTCTGTAATATCTGCCATTTAGCTACATAGAATTCCATTGCTCAAAACTAGATAAGGCTTTGGGATAATTCTAGAAGGGTTATAAACTCCTCTTATTAATTAAATAATTAATTAATTTATCTATCTATCTATCTATCTATCTATCTATCTATCTATCTATCTATCTATTTATTGTCCCCTACCCCCCTCCCCCATAGCTTTATTTGAATGGTTGTAGTTGCTTCTACAAATGCAAAATTTTGTTTATTTAATACCAGAACACTTAGCGCATTAAGTCAAATGATGGTATTTTATAATGTCTCCAAGATTGCCATTCATTGAAATCTGAGTTCTTCTGTTAGAGATTAAGCTGTTGCATAGTCCCAAACAGGTAGGAAGCAGAAAATACTGTGAGCTTACACCACAGCTTGCCACCAGAGTAACCCCATCAGGATTGGAAGGGGGTAACGATATGTCTACAACTAATCTTTTGATTGCTTGTGGGGATGCCTGAAGCATAGAAAACTGAAGAAGAAAAGGAAAACATGTCAAAGTTTTAAAGCATTCTCAGTACATGTTCACACACACAAAAAGAAAATCCTTTTTTCTCAATCCAATGATCAGTCTTCTAAACAATTGTATTTTAGAGGCTTCTAACTCTACTCAGCTAGCAGATGCCAGAACATCTGGACTGCTAAAATTTTTATGAACATGACTTCTAGGTGTGTGGTACTTTTTTTAGAGATGCTATGTATGGTAATGCAGCAACAATGTTCTTTTTAATAGGCAAGAGAGTTTTCAAAGAGTTAAAGTTCAAATACAGACTTTTTTTTTTTTTTCCCTCATGTTTAAAAAGACCCACTTAAAAAACCTTTAAAACTAATCTTTGCAAGATTGAATGAAGAACACCATAATATTGAAGAAAAACCCCAATTTCTTGCAGAGTGGTTATGCAAGTTAGATTTTTATACACATGCGTAGAAACATAAGGAACCATTTGTTTTCAGAAATGCTGAATAACATTATAGAAAAGTATAGAAAAGCCTGGATGAAAGAAGGAAATTGAAAGCAGTGTGAGATTTTCTTTAAGAAATTCCAATGTAATAGCTGTCTCCAAACGTATTCTGATACTTATCAAGTGGATGACTAATGAAAAATTCAGTTGATGAAGGAAATTTAATAAGAAATATGTAATGAGCTGTATCATATGGAAGAAAAAAGTAACTAAAACAAGGAAAACATTTACTTTATATTAAAGGTCTTGAAATTTGAAAATTTTTGTTTCCCATAATAGTAAATAGTCAGCTCATAAATAATGGAATTATATTTATCAATA
The DNA here is from genome assembly GCA_024611195.1 of Ceyx melanurus. NCBI lineage: Eukaryota > Metazoa > Chordata > Aves > Coraciiformes > Alcedinidae > Ceyx > Ceyx melanurus. The sequence goes on along the minus strand of JANHGL010026214.1, from coordinate 96,160 downwards.
TTCATTTTATAATCCTGAGACTGTCTAATTCTGCTGTATACCCTATTAAGTCATATCAGCTTAGAGTTGTTTTACTGACAGTTAATTGCAATGGTTTCCTAAAGCAGATTCAGTGAAAGATGGGAAAACTGCATCCCATGCTGTCATTACCTGATCTCCAAAATTCACATGAGATCTATACTCTGGCAGTTATACAGTTTTCTAGCTGTAAAGTTATTTTGAGCTATATATTTATCTCCCACACAAATACGCAGGATCTAACTACAAGTTAAGCATCTATTTCTCACCTTCCAATTTCTACTTTTTGTGCTTTATGCCCATTTTCCATACCAGAGAGAAAACCACTAACTTGAGTTGAGCTTAGCCTACAGGCAGTGCACAACCTTTGTAAAATGATGAATCCCTTTTATGACATTGAAATCTTGCCTTTTGAATTAGCGGAAACAGAGCTGGTCATGTTCCTTTCATCAAACAAAAAGATTATATTACATTTTAGAAGAATACAGGATGCAGAACTGAACTGTGGATGCTTGAAAAAAATGAACTGTGATTTCATTTGACCTAAGCAAGCTGCCTCAGGGCATCTTGTAATGGATTGGTGGGAAAGAGAGGTTCTCTCCAGCCCCTGTGGTGACTCTTCAAAACCTGCTCTTCTGGCTTTGAATGAAAGTGAGGGTATAGAATTGAGGAAGAGCTGGGTTGTCAATAAGGTACTCATTTTGTACTGTGAATTTATTCTCTCATCATCAAGAGCATTTTGAAAAGCCTCATGGGCATGCCCACATCAAACATTTTATGAACTCTCCCTCTTGTAGTTTGGTTTTTTTTAATTATTTCTGCACAAGGAAGGGTTTGTTCCTAAGAAACTAGTCACTGCACAGTGACTCATCAGAACATTAGCAAGTTCAGAGTCTGTGGATCTGACTTCTCTTTCCATTTAAGCTGCTCCATACAACACTTCTGACAGCTGTAGTTATTCACCACTTCTTGAAGTCATTTAACAGTAATCTACTATGTGAAACTTACGTGAGATGAGTCTAACTTGACATAATCCAATTTTCAGCCATCATTAGTTGTATTGTTTGAGTGTTTCATTTTGAAGGACTGTTTCACACATGGAAACAAAAAACATTTAACACCAAAGTTCCAGGATTCCCTGAAGTTTTTCAGATACATACCCTCCAATTTTAACATGCTCTGATGTACTGAAGTGCAAGGTCACACCCTGTTTAAACTCGCCATTCCCTTTGTATTGTCAAAACAAATAGATTAAAAAATGAGTAAAAAATTAATATAAGTCCGTACCCATGTCATAACTTCATGAAAGACTGTAACTATAGACATCAAATGTTAGGGATAGAAACTTTTTCTTCATTTTAAGGAAATAAATATGGTGAAGCATAGAAGCTACAACACAAATGCTTGCATTAGAAAATAATGAACATATTCTCAACAGACAAGACTCCATCACTCCAAACATCCCCCTTTCCTTCTCCCAAATTTATAAGCTGAGCATGATGTCGTGTGGTCTGGAATATCCCTTTGGTCAGTTGGGGTCAGCTGTCCCAGCTGTGTCTCCTCCCAACCTCTTGTGCAACACCAGCTTACTTGATGTTATGGTGGTGTGAGGAGTAGAAAAGTCCTTGACCCTGTGCAAGCACCAGTCAGCAATAATGAAAACATCCCTGTGTTATCAACACAGTGTATTCAGTGCAAATCCAGCACAGTGATACATATATTTTATTCAAGAGAATAAACAACTTGTTCTATAAAATCCCATAAACCCAGGCAGACAAAGATTTCTCCTTTAGTTATTCAATTATACTTGATTTGATTGCACTAGCACAATTAACCCCTTAACATTGCAAAATACATGGGACTGAAGTACCTCTATTTTCTAAAGAACATATGAATAGTTGTTGAGTATGCATAGTCAGTTTATTACTCGGAAAGAAATAGTGTTACCTTTTAATAGTGACTGCACTAAAATAAATTATTCTTAAAACTAAAAAGGGCTATTCTTAACATCAGATGTAGCCTCTAATGATATATTCTGTGGTGTAGATACACATGACAAAAATGAAAAACCCAAACAAGCCAACAAAAAAAATCCACAACAGCTTATATTTCAATGCTTTTTAACAAATAAATATTTGAAACAGTTCATATTATCTTTTTCACTAAAGCATCACTTATAAGTTTTGGAGTTGTGAAGATGAGGCAGAAATATACTGTTCTTTAATTCCAATTGCACTCAAGGTGTCTGAAAATCTTAGGCTTCCTCAGGCTAAGCTCCTCATAATCCAATAGCGAAAGACAGTTCAGAGTTAAATCTGAACTAAACAGGTATCATGGAGCAGGAGAAAAAGACAAATCAGTCTTCAGACATGAAATAAAATTTCTCCATAGCATCTGTAAGCATCAGAGCTAGAGGTAAAATTTCTTTATCAGGGTCATCACTTCTCTGTAATTAGTATAAAAAGCTCAAACTCAGGACTTTTTTTTAATTATTTTTTTTTCCGTGCAGTTTAGGTGCAGTTAGATTAATTTCAGTATGATTTTCAATTTAAATGTTATTCTGTATCAGATAGGAATTTAATTATCTATTAAAAAGCCTTTGTTGTCCTGTTAAGCTTGATTCTAAATTCCTCAGGACTTTTTAAGTGACATTAAGACTTCTAATACTATACTGGCCTAAAGACTATACAACTGGGATGAGAAAGCACTTTGAAAATTAAAAAAAACAACAACTTTAAAAATTGAAGTTTTATTTCTACACTAACACTGTAATGAACATATAAATATCACAAATTTTGTGTGGTATATTAAATGAACAACTGCTGAAGGAACTTCTCAAGCTGAAATCTGTAAAATGCAGTAGTTGGTGGTTTTCAAAGAGATTTTTAAAAGTACAGTAATTTTTTTTGTATATAGATACAAATGAAGAAATAAATGCTGGAAGCTTCCTATATGTTTGCCTACATAGTAATTTCAAACTAAAAAGATAAAATTCTCCATGTGCATGGTTATACCACATATGCTGCAGAAATTCTCCAGTCCTGACAGGGCTAAGTCTATCTCTGTCTAATTAGGATCCTGAAACTGTATTTCACAGTATAAGCACTGAAATTGTGGCATTTCAGAAAGAGATGCAAAACTCCTTTCCTTTTCATACTGAGGACCTTAGAGTTTGGTTCTTCAGTGATTATATACGAGATACCATGTATTTACTCCTTGTTTTCACTGACAATAATTACAGTGAAATACAGCATTGCCCCAAACTAATATGCAGAAGAATAATGCAACTTATTCAGTTTTTGTAAGTAAAACACGATGGGAAGAACAGAGTTAACAAAGCTCTACGACACCTCCCTATATCTCAGATTACAAAAATAAGTAGTTGAAAACTTTTGCTTGTTTCCCTAAACTACGTTCTGTATTTTCCTTATGAGTAGATGACAGAAAGAAAGGAGATCCACTGACCTGCACATTAGCTCACTGCAAGACTTTGTGTACATAATTGGCTGAATAGTAACCTCCAGTATCCTTCTAAATGTCACAGGGCTTTTAATCTGAATTAAGTACCTTAAGGCTGAGTTGTTCATCACTGAAATACAAAATAAGCCCTTGAGAGTTGCAAGCATGTGATTCTGTTGCTAAAAATGTAAAACAGAAGGCATATTAGAAGGGCTCATACATAATAATGCATGAAGGACAGCATAGTCAATTTAAACTAAATTTCTACATTAACTTATTGTAATGAAGTTATCCCTATTATGACAGATAAAAGTGATTGCATATAAATAATGCTATATGTTCAATATATATTATTCATGTTTGACATATGCATACACAAAGACATTTGTACACTCTACTCCCCCGTGGCAAAACGTAAAAGTGTTATAAATTAATAACTCACAAATTGTCGTACAAATTAAAAGCAATCATACACGTTAGTCTCTTGACTTATAGCTGGACTTCGCAGGTTCTAGACATTGTCAGTTACGATAATCCTCAGTAAGTCTTTCTGTTTAATTGCAAACCCTCTTGTATGCATATGATTTAATAATTCATGCACACTGCCATGCTGTTTGTTGTGATAAAATTTTTATCTGTGTGTACTGGGAGCAGATGAGGACTAGTATTAACACTCAGTTTATTCTTCCCAATAGTTCATGACATTTTCATTGGTCTCCTGTGATCATTAATATGCCAATCCTACAGTTATTTTCAACCATCCTTTTGGATGATTGGCACGCTGTCTGTGAAAATCCTTTCTCATAAATTGAAGCCAGCAATATCCCAGTGCTTTGCTGGATGGTATTGAATTTGTGATGAAGTCCAATTTACTGGTCAGCTGCTCACAGATATTCTTTGTTTATTCCTTACTAGATGACAGTCTTAGGATCCAACATCAAAACTGGTATAATTTGGGTAGTGATGCTCAATAAATGGTCTTTATCATACAAATACAGAAGGAATACATTAAGTGCTAGGCAAAAGATGAAGACTTGTTGATTTATTCAGTCTGGCTTCTATTTTTATTAAAAAGAGTTTCCATTCCAAAAACTTTTATCAGAATCGGGCTCTCCTGTTTCACAGAAAAAGAAAGCCTTTTACATTTCTTTACGATGAAATCTGATTTTTACCGTTCTAATCATATACAAATGTATTTCTTTCTTAATATCCCCAGTCTAAGATACCCAATAGGTACTTGGAATATGAATAACTGAAGGCTAGCAAAACAAATCAAATAAATCAAGAGTGCATGTGCATGGACGTGTGTGTTCTAGCTGCAAAACTGGTATCTGTTTAAAAAGAAAATCCACAAAGTAATATATGTACAATAAAAATATGTTCATAAACTGTACATACACACTTCATAGTAGAATAATACAGGTAATGTGATAAATCACAGACAATAACTGTGAGGGAAAAGGTAGAAATTAAAGTCACTAAAACAACCTTGAATTTAATAGAAGGATATGGTATTTTTCTTAATCATTATAGTCTTCCTTTTTAATCTTGTGAATTTCATGACATATCAGTGAAGAGAAATGAATTTGTGAGGAAAAGTACTATAGTATAATATGGTACAGTAATAATAAGACTGTTGATATGAGCTGAACTTTGCTAATATTTCTGTCACATTAAAAGCTAATTTTTGGATCCAAAATATAGAACATTATAAAAATTAAAAAATTAAATTGACCTCTGTTAGCTTTTAGTGAACTTCATTCAAGAAAAACTAGAAGGTTATTATCATAAATTATCTTGAAAACAGAAGTGTCAAAGCATAGTAGAATTTTCTGCAGATGAACTTGATTTTTTGTTGTGGTTGGTTCTTAGTTTTTGTTCTATGTACAGAGTATAATATAGTGCCGTGGTGTCATAATGAAGTAGTACATAGATAAAATAAATTGCTTGCTAGCCAAAATACAAATAGAGTCCAAACTTGACCTCTGATGAACTACTACAAGAATAGCTAGTATGTGCAAACTAAAGCAATACCTTATTTCCAAAAGTGAAATCTGAATTTGGTTTGAAATCATTATCACCAACAGATTTCTCTTGACTGTGTTTACTCAAGTGGAATGAGAAGATGATAATTTAAATATTAAATGAAAGGAAATACCATTCTTTCCTACCTTCTGTAAAACTCAAGTCATCTCTATCTACTTTTCTTCAATATATCTCAGGGAGACAGGTTGCAGAGGACCTCAGTGACATAAGAATTTTATTTTTTTTTTATCTACCTGAAACACAAAATCATGGATGATTTTAAAGACAAAGTAAGCATTTCCATTGTTTAGAAATATGCTAGCAAGCAAATGTTAACAATTGCTAAGGAAAAGGAAATATAAAATAGTTCCTATGCATAAAAATCATAAGACTAAGAAAAAAAGCTTAGAAATTTCTGATGTCAGAATTATAGTACTTTCTTTTTAAAAACATATCTTCTAAAATTGATGAGAAATGGTTTACTGATAGAGTGTACAGAAAAACTCAAGTTCTAATGACATTTAAGAATGTGATATTGTTTAACCTGAGAAAATTAAAAGGTCTGACAAGGCTAGTAAAAAATATAAGATGAATCAAGCAGCTGCTTTTGATTGTACCAGGTCCAGATTCAACAGTAGAATTTGCACAAGCCAGGGTAGCAGGGAGAATATCTCAGAAAACAGAAAGTAAAAAAAAACAACCCTATTAAAAATTCTGAATTGTAATGCATTTTCCAAGTTGATAAATTATTTTAGATAATAATTTTTATTTATTCAATAAATATATGGTTTGTTTCTGCCAACATATGGTACTATTATACATAGTTCATAAATTTCCAAGGAACAGAGAAAATTAAAGAACCAATAGGAATTAGCAAGCTGGTATCCTAGAGTGAGTTAGAGAACTAATATTACAAATGAGAAATAGAAACAAAATCAAAATACCACCTAATCTATCCCTTCTACCAATTACATACAATGTTCTATACCTGTTACTGCTTAAAGATGTTCAGTTTGCTGTAGATATCTAATGTTGGCAACACCAGTATTGCCACAAGCAATGTAGTCAGATTTTGGATTGGGTTGGACATGGATGGAGGCTGAGATGTTCCTGATTGTCATGGTAGTAATGTTCTACTTACAAAAAGTTCAAGCTTGATATTTTATTGTTTTAAAGGTATGCTTCATATAGAAAAATACAAATCTAACGGAAAAAAAGTGTAGTCCTTGGTTGCATTCTGATTTCCCTAGCAATCACCAAAACTTTTATTTCAGTCTCTTGACTGTAACTCTGTCTGTAACTCAGACAGAGTTTACCTTTAGAAACCACCTGATGAGCATATTTCTGTTATGGAGACAAAAAAGGAAACATACTCTACCTGGCCTAAGGCAAACTCCACTGGATTGTCTCCATGGGATGCTACAAAAGACAGAAGAAATTATTAGACCACCTGAAAACAACAGTAAATCCAAACAGGTCAAAGACTCTCAAGACTAAAACTTTGACAGTTCTTAACATAGACTTGTGCAGTAAGGGAATATAACTAATAAGGAATTAAAAAAAAAAAAAAAAAGACTGAAGAAGAAAAGAGGAGAATAAAATAAAAGACCGAGAGGGGATCTTATTAATGTTCACAAATATCTGAAGGTTGAGTGTCAAGTAGAAAGAGCCAGCCTCTTTTCAGGTGTACCCTGTGATAGGATGAGAGGTAATGACAGCAGGTGAAAAAGGGGAAGTTCCATCTCAACATGAGGAAACTTGGCTGATTTCAGTAAAGAAATAGTGTTTTAATCTTTATTATTTCCATATTGTTTTATTAATAATATTTATTCTTATAATGACAAGGTAATCTTTAACTTAAAATATTTGATGCTGCCTGTTCCATAAGACTGTTTTACAGATTGGTTTTCACATACGTTAGGCCAGGAAATTTTTTCTATGTTCCTTGCTTTTTGTTTCCCAATAACTTTAAGACATATATTTCAAATATATTTTAATCAGTTTCAGTTGCTGGCAGGATTGAATATGATCTGTAGATGGCAAATGACATGCCAGAGTGGTTCATAACTGGTGATTCTGGTTTCAGAATGTGAATTTTGAGGCCCTAGTGAAATATATGTTCTGTATTTTCTTCCCTCCCTTCCTGGACATGACTGGATTACTGAAACTCTTGTTTTGTGCTAGCAATTCTTTTGGTGTTATTGAATGTAACAACAAATTGACATGCAGTTATTATGTGTTATGTTTTTATGATCTGTTTCTGATTAGTTTTGTAACTGCATTTTCCGGCCTGCATTTTGAGATTTACTTGTAGAGAAAAATATAACTTTTTATATTTGTGAGATACATAGCAGCAATCCAGCGATCAGTTCTGCAATAGTTGCATAGCTACCGATATATTTTTTCATCTTTTGGTTTCTTCTCTGATACATTCATTGCTGGTGTGAAAGCTAGTATCTTCTTTATGGGGAGCACAACTCATAATTAGCTTTCATAAATACAAGAAAAATTCTAGTATTGTTTGCTTTATTCCTTTAGAAAAAAAATGACCAGAGTAGGTAGAGTTCAGGTCCTACAGGACTAGATATACCACAAGATAGGTAACAGAGGAAACAACTGATAATCCCTGTGGGAGCTTCACAGACAACTGTTACAGAGAGCGTGAGTGGGACCGATCATTCCTATTACAACTGTTCAGAACAACCTTCTCTTTGTGGTTTCTTATTTCCTGACCTCAGGACAAGCTATCAGACCTTTCTCTCTCTATAACAGGGTACAGCAGAGATGCTCAGCATGACAGTAAATTAGCCTGGGCCCTGTAGCTGGGTCTGGGACCATGATCAGGTTCACAGGGAACACTAGGGAGCATTTGCTTTTAGTATGTGCATCTATTCAGAAAGTTTCACTTGAATGGCTTAGGATCCAAAGGGTGTTTCAAGAGTCAAGTCCAGGTTGACTTTCCTATTTTATTCTGTTACCTGCTGTCATAAGTTAAATCATAACTGTTTCCTCTCTCAGATGTAAATTTAGAAATAAAATGAGCACACAAATGATAGAACAACAGTACTCTCCTTATTCTGTTACTGAATTTCTAAATTAAGGTCCTTAACTTCTACATGGTGGCATGGGATTTACCTTAAGTGGATAGCCTTTGACCTTTGTAGTCTGTTTGCTTGATCTGAAATTACACCTCACTCATCACTTTCAGTGTCAAAAGATGTATCTGTATTCACATCAGCAGCGGATTCCTCAGAGAAAATTAATATATCTGTTTACTTTATACACTGTCAATTACTCTTTATCCTCTGTATTTAAGCTTTATCATCAGTTGCTAATAGTACTTCTAAATGTACTGTATGAAAAATTAAATTTAGATCTATAAATGTTAAGGTAAAAAATAGATCATATTTGAAGGCTTGTTTTTCAAACCAGAAATTGAAGAATCTCATTATAGAGCTGGTATGTGGTGTTTGACTTTTGTGCATGTGTTTTGTTTTGTTTTGTTTTTTTTCTTTTCTATTAAAAGTAGAACTTCATGTAGTCTTTAATTCCTTTTGGTTTAGTGATGACAAAATTGCCTTCTTAATTTAGATAGACTATAGATTTTTATATTCTTTCCCCCAAAATAGTTATTCAAATATTTTTTAATTTGAATGACTTAAAAATCACAATTTTATTAAAGAATTTGAGAAAATTTCTCTTGTGGTTCTGTACTGAAGACCAAGAAGATGAAATGCAAGGTTATCCTACTGCTTTATCAGTAATTACATTCCTCCACAACATTTCCAGCAACTACAAACAATTTCCACCACTAATTTAGAAGTAACTATTGTAATGACCTAGCAAAAGTGTGGTTGAAGCCAGCCACAGATATTTTTCCCATGTCATATACCTCCCAACTACTAAATTGTTGTAATGACATCACAATATTTTTTTCTGATCCAAAAAATGTACACCTGGAGGCTGAAAGACAAACTGCTTGAGAGTTGAAGGAAAGTGTTGAGACCACACACTTCTTGGGTAATATTTAAGGAATTAAAAGCCTAGTTTTAAATAAAAATAAGAGGTCTTCTCCAACAAGTCAACTAGAATTTGTTCTGTAAAGTTAACTCGCATCAATAATACAATGCTTTCAGAAACATTCACAGAACAGCTAAATCTTGCTAACTGTATACATTTATACATTTCCCTATAACCTGGACTATGGAGCAGGTTATGATCAATGAAATATTCATGTTAATGAAAAAAACTTAGAAAAGCAGTGTTTTGATCAATAAAACTATTCCATTTTATACTGACTAAGGATTTAACCCTGTAATGGATCAGATTTGTCATACCTTTTTTTCACATTTGTCACAGTATAACTCAGTGGTCTAATTTCATTCTGACAGTCAAGTTATCTAGAGCTAGTAAAAACATTGAAACTTTCATGAAACATAAAAAACATCTCCAGAGTCCTTCATGCTCATGTTTGGTCACCTGTATTTTTTAATATATATTCTTCCATAGGTGACAAACACTAATGAGAACAGCTTAGGTTTGCCAGGATGAGTATGTGTACTGTGCTAAGGGCCATGAATTACCAACAACATTTTCAATAATGAAACACAACTTGTTTAATGCCTTCATATATCTTTAAAGACAGCTGAGGGTTTTCAGAAGATTCTTTAAAAGCAAAACTGTAAAGTATGTTGATTTATGTTTTGCCTTGATATTGAAATGCATTATAATTATCCTAGTCAAAGTCTTACATGGCAACATACCCATTCCATAAGACATACCTCCAGGGAGGCATTTTAGCCAACACAACCCTTTCTCATAATATAAATGTATATGTATTTATATCACGTAACTAGACATTACATATTTTTGTTTGGCCTAATGTTTACTCCACTAAAGAATCACAGAATGTTAGGGGTTGGAAGGGACCTCTGGACTTATTTAACAGGGACTATGGAACAAATAGTAACTACAGGCTTATTAGATGTAACACAAGTCTTCTTGTAATCTCTGAATCAGAGATGCACTGGAATCATTGCTGTCATGATAACTACCATTAAAAACCAAAAGATGCTCCTAGAAAAGCTGAATTGCTGGTGCAGATGAACTTTGATGGTGTTTCTGGCATCGAGCTGTTCATCAAGATGCTTCATTTTTATCTCTGCATAAAGAAATAGGCATGAGATTGAGCTTAATGGCTAGCAATTTAACAATTTAGTAGTTTGGAGGTATATGACCCAGGAAAAGTATCTGATTGGCTTTGATCACAATTTTGGAGTGTCATTATAATAATTGCTTAGTATCACTATTAAACACTTGACAAGCTTTTCATTATAAGTCTGTGTTATTAGGAGTTTTCAGCTTAAATACATTATACCTAATAACCATAACCTTAACGTAAGAGGAGGAAAACCTATACTTTATAACATTTTCAATTTTTTTTTTTTTAAGATAAAATGAAACAGCAGAGAACAGGTGAGAACAGCTGCTTGATCTGTTTTTAGTATGTCACTGAGGTTTATTCACATGCACGATCTAAATGAGGTATAGACAAAAAAAGAATTAGGCATACATAACTAATAGCTTCTTCTTAACCTGTGCTAACAACCAAAAGCTAAGGGTGGGAGCAACCCTTATCTCTGGAATGTGATGCTTCAGAGAAGACACCTTAATCAAACTAGTATTTGCATAAAGCTTAATTTCCAGCAAGCCCTTTTTTTATTTTTTTTTTTGTATTATGAAAGAGGATGAAATTAAAATTTCTTAACTAAAGAAACAGAAATTATAGTGGTAGTATTTATGTTTTAGAATCTCATAGCCTTAAATTCAATAACCATTTCTCTAAACTGGAGAAACTTCTTTATTTATCATCTCCCCAATTAAAGTAAGATTTAATTCAGACTGTGTAACAGTACAAAATAATAATAAAAAAAAATTTCACTGTTTGTCACCTTTCAAAATGTGAACTGTAATATATAGACCCAATATATAGTCTTTTCTGAACTATGAAAATTACATTTCAAAGTTTCATCCACATTGAAATACAAAGATATGTTAAGATAGTGGAAATATATTTGAGATATTAGAGATATTTACCTAATTCTATTAATTTCTAAATACTTAGTCTCAAAACTACTATGAAGGTTCTTCTCATGAAATGTTGGATATATTAAAAATTAAATAGAAACCCCAGTTATTTTTAAGCATTTGAACAGACAAGACAGGAAAAATGGATCTAAGGCTGACAACAGTTCTAATTTGAATCACAAGGATGACTTTCATAGCTTTAATCACATAAAAAGCCATTGGGATTTGGTTAAGAAAAAAAATAATACAAATATCACAAGAGGTAAATGCATTATCATTCTAGAATTTCAGGAAGAGGTGGTAAAATAGGGTCACTAAGAGGTTGATCATTTTGTTTTCTTGTGTGGCAGCAGAAGAGGAAGTAAAAAGATCCATTAAATTTTGAATTATGACAAGTCCCATAAAATGGCCTGCCAGGAAATGAAAACACATCTTGATTCTGGAAATAGCAAACATGATGTAATAACGATAAACCCATTCAGGTTCTACAAGCTACAGGAGGACAAGATGTGTGAAGGAAAAGACATTCTCTGTACTAAAAGCATGAAGTTAGCCCCTAAGTACAGGAGGAAGGGAATGAATCAAAATGACACATCAGTCCTGAAGACATTAATTATTACCAGATTTTCACATACAAATCCCATAGGTTGTCTGTCAAAAGAAATAAATTCAAAATCAAAGCAGGTTATTATTTATATGTAGGTAATACATGAGGAAGTTTATCAAGGACAGCCCATTCTCCTGGCACAGAACAAAGCTCCCTTCTTTCCTGGCAAGATGAAGAGTTCTTTCCTCTGGAGAATGCTTCTTTTTCCGAGAACAGGATTTTCAAGAGATGTGGGTTTTCTGTAATGTTCTTTTGGGACCTTCCCTAGTGTAGCCATATTCCAGTTCTACATATTGTATAAAATTAGAATGAGAGTGAAATGTTAAAGAATCACTATCATTTGTTCTGTTACTGCATATCAACTATGTAAAACAAAACAAACAAACAAACAAACAAACAAAACCCCTAAATTTAATTGACTTAGGCAGTGAAATATTCTAAGTCTTCAAGGCAGGGCCAAACTAATTTGAAAAGAAGTTTCTGGAGGCAACAAAGAAATAATGATGTACTACAAAGGTAGAAAAAAATGAAGTGTAGATATGCCATGTAAAACACTGCAATGAAGATGGAGTCCTCAGTGTTATCAGCAGAGAGATGTGGTTGACAAGGTTGCCTGAAGTAGTTATTTTTGATGCATCACAAATGAAGTGGAAATCATATACTGGAAGACTATGAGGCTTCTGATCCAGAATCAGAATAGACTTATTCACATTCAGCAGACATATTCTTATTGCTTTTATGATCAACACACTCCAAACAAGAACACAAAGGTAGGTAGAATTAAATGGTTGAAAGACTTTACCAAAATAAACATCATTCGTAATTTGTAGGCTGACAATGAGATAAAATTACCATATCATTTGTGGTGTAAAAGGAAACTTATCATGTATCCAGACCATGTATTGGCATATAAACTTGCCACGTATCTTCTAGAGCTGGATGAAATTGAAAGGAAAGTAACATATATCTGTATCAAGGTTCAATAAATGTAGTAGCTTCTGACATGTTTTCTTTAATTAAATTCACCATCATAGATCAATTTATGAACCCAGATGCTGTTTTAAGTAGGAAAAAAACTGCCCACCAAAGCACACTGTGAAGATTTCAACAGAGAATATCAAATGTTATGTGGATTTCAAACAGACTGAAGGTTTAGGTTGACTCTGGAACTGCATACTACTTTAAACATCCAGCCCATGGACTGCTCCCTGCTCCGTAAGTGAAATTATATTGGAGTTTTCAAATATGCGTCAATGTAGCCTACTCCTCCATCATGGAACAGGGGTTACATTTGCAACTCACAACCCTTCAGAGCAATCTGTGGTTAGATACATACCCATATGCCATTGTGCATCTTCATCCAGATCCTTCAAGACCACAAACACCATGTTCAACTACACTAGTGCCTTTTATTAAAAAAAAAAAATCAACATGAGCCCAGCATTGAGGTAATATCTGTTATGTTGCAATAACATTCTACCCACTGCCACTGCTCCTGATTTTGTTCCTGAAACTCTGTATTCTGCCTATATGTTTGAATGGAGGTCTTTGGTATCTTTGGACTGTTTATAGATCTATCTTGGTCTCTGCTACTATTAAAAAACATCAAACTGAGTGTGTAGTACAATACTTCTAAGAAATTAAGATTACATTCTATGCTAATAATACAAGTGTGGAGTGGTTTTGTTCAGGAAGCTGCTGTGAAGAAACAGAACACTTGTCAACATGTCTTTTCAGCTGAGACAATTACAACTGTTCCTTCTTTGGAATCATGCTGGCCTAGGACTCTTGAGAGCCAGTTCAGGATTGGCAAGACACTTTGGGAATGATTGCATAAGTTGTCCATGAAGTCATTCTCCAGGTTGTCTATGGTGGTTTACTGTGGCAACCTATCTGAGGTAATGGAAGCTCTGGCCCTACATGAGCAGAACAATAGTCAGAGAGCAATAGACAATAGATCTTTAATGTCACTTTTGTTACATTTGTCACTTACAAATGGCTACAATGGCATTCATTTGCTCCCATAACACTATCAAGGATCAGCAATAGATTAAATCATTAACCAATCACATGTAACATACTAGTGCCCTTAGGTAGTCATCTTTACATGAAAGGTGATAGACTGACATTATATATATATATATATATTATCCATTGCTAACAGAGCACATGAGACATGAGCAGAACTTTACAGGGAACAAGATACTCCTTAATAATTTTTAGTGTGCATTCACTTTGGGACAGTCATGGGCCACACAGCCTCTACATGGAAAGCAATTGAGTATCTTTCATGCTATTCGCAATCTTGTACCTACTACTGATAAATGTTTCCAAATGCAGATTTTCAAATAAACATACGTTAATAAGATTAAGTACAGCAATATAGCATTTGCTTTGAATCACATATACGTTTGAGGAAGCTTGGATAATGCTAATAATTTAATAACTTGGAAATTAGTCTCACAAGGTATTAAGTGATTTTTGTAGCATGTAGAGTTCTCATAACAAAACAAAACAAACCAACAAACCAAACAAACAAAGTTCTTCCTGGTTCACTGGCTCTGTTCAGGACTTTAAAAGTTTTCTATGATGGGGACCTAAAAATGCACTACACTGCTTTGCTGACATGCATTTGTTGTTCCTAGAAGTAACTTTAAAGAACAGTATAATTTTTTCTACCTTTCTTCCATGTCCTATTCCATAGTTTGAGTAAGATAGAGATAAAAGAAATTGGTTTGCACTCAATATAATTTTTCTACATTCATGTGAAATACACAAGCAGCTGTATTTGGTATTCATGTCATTAAGTTTATTCTGTCCTACAGAAATCACATTGTCAGATGAAAAAAAAAGTCTGAGAATTAAACTGATAATTGCTAATCTAATTTGCAGTGGTTTAAACTAAAATGTGAGGTATTTTTGGCATGCATGGGGAAAATCTATTTTATATGTACAAAAGCTATCATTAACTGCACAAGAATTCACAACATCTAATATATCTTGTCACAATGGATGGCAGATTTTGCTAAAACACTTACTAATGAGACTGTTGTTTTTAGATTCCTTACCCAACAATATAATTGCAACTGACAAAAAGCATCTTAAAATTCTTTCAGTAAAGGTGTCAATATAATTTTCATTCATTCTGCCTTCAGCAGACTTCAGAGACTCGACAAAGGACAAAAAATCTGCACTGTAAAGAACAAGCTAAAACTCTACAATATATTTTTAAAAGCTGCTTATTATTATTCAATTAATAAACTAAAACCAGTAAAACATGAACTTCACTTAGCAAAGATTTTTTTATATATTAATGAATGTATGATGGGTGAAAATGATTCTCAACTTATTTAGAAACATACCTGGAGGCAATTAGCGCAAATAAAAAGGACTCTGCCCAGATCTTGAAATGATATTAAGGTAAACAATAAAAGCACAATTGTGTGTTAAATTTAAAATAATACTGACCTTCACCACTGCCGTTTGGAGGTGGAGCCATCCAATAGACCTATAATAGATGCATTCTGGTAACCTCTTTTCCTTCCCAAAGGGGAAGAGAAAGGGAATAAAGGACAGACACAGATAGCAGAAGAAAACTAAAACAGCTTTAATGATAATAATAATAAAATTGAATATATACAAATATATACAAAACCAATATTGAACCCAACCCTGCTGATGGTAATTACATCACTGTCACCACTGACGCTGAGAGGCAGGTGCTGGGAAAGTCTCAGACTGGACTCAAATACATTGTCATTTCACCAGCTAATGAGGACAAAGTTGTACAGTGTCAGATTATTAATTATTTTCCAAGCTTTCATACCAATGCCCTTCATGGAAACAATGTGTAGTTTTCACAGGCACTACAATGTAAGAGAGTACAAGGTACATATGAATCAAACCAAGCCTGCCTTTTAAGCACAGATGCCTCAGTATGTATCAGGATGCTGTATAAAATAATGCTTATTTCCACCTTGATGTTCAGTTACCATCACTGCAGTGTGTGAAATCAGACGTAATGAGTTCTGAAAATAGTGTGTCAGGATAGCTACGGGTCTGCCCATGCTGCAGAGCTGGGCATATTATAACACGGGTTTAAATTAGTTTAAATAGTTGCAGGCCAATGGCAAAGGAAAAGAAAGGCTGGATTTTGGAAATCCCTCCAAAAATTAAAAAATAAATGAACATATAGTTTAATCTACTCTGACTAGGCTCCAATTCAGTACACAAATAAAAGCTAGCATGTGGCTCTCTTTGCTACAACTCAGTACTGTAGAGCTACCCTTAAGTTTGGCAAGTCCTTGATATTAGAACTATTGAGCCAGTAGATGAGTCAGATTATAAGTGTAAATGTTGTTTATGTAAAGCACTAGGGATTGGTTTACTGCAGCTTGGCCCTTTTTCACCTCTCAAAGTAAATAACAAACTTGCACTCTTAAGTGCTGAAGCGGCTTCAACTTTCCTGTAACTCCAATTGGTGTTTTAACCTTGTCTGAGCAGTTTCTTTAAGACCATCATAAATGAACCTCTAGGGATAAATGCTGTAGGAGTTGAAGAAAAATTCTTCCCTGATAAGCATTTCTAACAAATAATTTATAACAGATTGATTTGCAAAGATTGGCTCTGAGATTGCACATTTAACCAGTTATTTCTTAAGATTCATGACATAAAATAGTGTGGCTCCTCAGTTCTTTTTTGATGACAAAGCTTGTGTTGTTTCTCTATCAAATTAATTGAAGCCTCCTCTACCAATGTGCTTTCATGTCTGCTGGTATCCCAAAGGCAGGCTTGTCAATCACACAATCGCTCTGCTGCTGTTCTCCAGATGACCTGATTCAGCACTGAAAAGGAACAAGTGCTTCTGTGCAATCAAACTGAAACTGATGGATACCAAAGAGACC
This sequence comes from Ceyx melanurus, assembly GCA_024611195.1. NCBI lineage: Eukaryota > Metazoa > Chordata > Aves > Coraciiformes > Alcedinidae > Ceyx > Ceyx melanurus. The sequence goes on along the minus strand of JANHGL010026214.1, from coordinate 79,060 downwards.
TTGATGGACTCACTTAGTACCAGGCAGTGGTAGTAAAGCAGGAAAGATAGAGTGAGGAAGAACACACTGGGGGAAACAGTTGCTTTGAAAGTTTTTTTTTCCTTACAAATCTGTGCAGAAAGAAACAAGTGTATGTGTATGAGTAATGTCTGTGCATATATGCTGTGTGTATCAAACATTCATGCCCAGAGCTGTGACTGTAAGAATGTTAGCTGATTTTGGAATAAAGTCAAAATGCAGGTTTGTCTGAGAAACTCTGACACATTTGACTGACAGTACCAAGATCCACAAGGATATGGTTCAATGGCATTTTAGTTTTAAATAATTCAGAACTTGAAAATGAAATACAGGTATGAATGGTTTTAGGCATAGTTTCCAATTGAGAAATTTCAAATAACTTTTTTAGTTATTACTTTTAGTTTTTAGTTTTCTCTTGGCCTTTCCCCCACCCAGCTCCCAATGAAGAATGTATTGTTTATAGTACTATTAAATTGTCATCCTGATGACATAACTGCATGCTTTAACAATAAGGTTGGGAAGGCATTTCCCATTCCAGGAAGCTAACAAAGTGATAAGCAGATCTCTTAGACATGTAAAACATATTCTTAGGTAATATAATTTAAAAAAATAATAGTATTCCATACTGGGAGCAATGATACACTGAAGACAGCTATGTTCAGGGCTATGAGGAAATTATCACTGATTTCTCAGAAGACATTAATTTCTAAGGACTAGTATACTGGACCAAGCAGATTATGTATCAGTTTGCCCATGCTTGTTCACCTTTACAGGTCCTCAGCCTTGATCTGGAATTGTTTATAGCAGCCTCACTTGTTTGGTTGTTTGTGGTAGATCAAAGGTGAGTTCTTTCACAGACATAAATGATGCTGACACATAGCCCAGCTTTAAGTGTTAGGTCTTTATTTTCTAATCACCCAAGGCATCCTGTATACTTATTGTAAGGGAAACATTTCCTTTTGCAGGTAACATAAGGAAAGGTTTTTCCATTCTGAGGGAGACTAAGCACTTTAACAGGTTTCCCCAAGGGTTTTTATTGTCCATCCTTGGAGATATTCAAAAGTTCCTGTTAGGAAACAATAGACAAAGTGTATAGAGTTTCAGAGTTTTCATTTTGAAAGAAAAACAATAACTATTTTCCACCTGAAATATAATAAGAGATGATAGAAATAGGAATGCTAAATAAACCAACAGTTATAGTCTGGTAATAATTCATGTACCATAGCAAAGCCAAATTTGGATTTTACAGAAGACTAGATAGTTGGCTTTCTAGTGTCACCTTTTTTTGGAATCAAATTAAAGGTTAATTGTGTATAGCGTCTTGACTTTTACAGAAGAGACATTTTATGTGATTTATCACTTAAAGGCCCATTGAAAAACAGTTGGAGACAGAAATCTGATTAGATGTTGTTCAGAGCCTCAATAAATATTTAGGAAAATAACTCTTACTGAAATTAATGGAAATTAGATCCCTAAAGCCACTGAGAATATAAGTCATATATGCTTGAATACCTCGGGAAAAAAAAAAAATAAATGTTATATCACTGGTTCTGTGCTCTTTTAAAAGGCTGGTATTTGGACCTATATTAAATTAATATGATTCCAGATTGAAGTTCACTTCTCTTTCCAAGAAAAAGAAACATCTTATCTGAAAAAGGCATGAAGTCTCAAAAACTCTTCTCAGGCACTTTAATTGCTTATTGTCCCACCACTTTTACTGAAATTTGAAGTGTGTTTCATCTTTTGAGAGAAGGCTTTTGAGCTGAGATAGTTATTAGCACTTTTATCTTATTGTTGTGCAAACTATTATCAGGAAAACAGTAGTTTGGATAAGTAATCTGAATGAACAGCTATTAGCACAATAGAAGTGATGTCTCACAACAACAACAAAAAATCTTAAAGGATTGCAAAAGATACACCTCGATTGGATTAAGGTCTTTCTGAATCTACTAAAAATTATCTGTAAAGAAACACAACATTAACAGCGGCTTTGTAGAATGAGAAAAAAACAAACATGGTTTAGTGCTGTGTAAAGAAAACATATTAATGACTCAGAAATCTTTTCTACTTGTACATATATAATAAACCACCACATTACTGTTGAGCACTTATGAATAAAGGACATGTTTTATTTCAATTTATACCCTTAAAAGAAGACTGTTTCCTGTAGAGGATGTGCATGCAATATCCAGTGATCTAACATAAACAGACCTGTAAGATCATGGAATTCATTTGAGATGGATGAGAACAAGGTGAAAAGAACAAGGACTGCATTTGTTCAGCTTATTTTTTCTGTGCAGTGTGATAAGTTGCATTAAAGTTATACTTTGTTCATTCTGTGAACATGTCCTATGAGGGCCTCCTCCAGTTGCTAGTTGTCCTCTGTGCATCTAGAGTTTGCTGCTAAAAGATGTCTAAGAGTTATTTCAGTGTCTTCTCTTCAAAAGTTATGTTCAGCTCCCTCTCCCATGACATTTAAGTAACCTATCTTCAGTCAGCTGCATTAGTCACTTTGACTGCAATTTCAGTGCCTTGTAGGTTGGGATAGCCTGTGGGTAGCATTGCTTCTGTTCCTCCTCTGTAGTAACTACTGCGTAGGAAAGGTAGTTCCAACTATTGATTCTTCTTAAATACTTTTTTTCTTCCTCATGTGCAGGAATTTGCACAGGGCTCTACATTCATACATTATATTCTGATGTAGGAAAGTGACAAAAATGGTGCCTTCCCCTGGAACAGCCCTCAGTATAAACCACACAATAGTCTCCTGAGCAACAGGTTTGTCTCACATCTGGGCTTATCTGTGTATTGTTGCTGAAGGACTCAATACTAAGCATGCAATATACTGAAGAATGTTAACATTTTGCTTGATGGTACATTTAATGTCTAGAGAACAGAAATAACAATTTTAAATTATGTCCTTGAGGAGGAGAAACCAGAATGATTTGTGACTCAGGAGGTGAGTTTTTATTTAAAGATCTGTAAGGAGCTGTGAATAAAGATTTCATGGAATTATAGAACTGGAAAAACGCTAGAGAGGATCTGTTCAAATTTTACAAATTCTTTAACTCTGCCTTTGAGTGCTGTGAGGACAACCAAACACGAATATATTCACTCACTGACATCCATAAAGGTAAACTAGAAAGATCTAATCAAACCACGTTCTTTAATGGTCTACCTAATTGTCAATAATTAAGAAAATATATGTACAGTGTACCTAGGAAAAAAAAAAAAAGGCTTTTTCTCTGATATGTTCAGAAAATCACTTAAATTATTGTTCTGAAGTTCCCTGATAATATCAGTCTTGTTGTTCTAAGTAACTACATATTCCAGTAAAGCCTTATCTTTGTTTGTGAGTTGGTTGTTTTCTCCAACTCCTTAGAAGTTCCCCAACTTTTGCTTCCACCTATTACCATTGTTCTCTGTAACTCCTTTGATTATTTCCCTATATTTTATTGTACTGAGGAATTATTTGGATCATTATACATAAGAAATAAAAGGTAATGTCTAACAATTTTTTCACCAAATGTTGCACTCTTTTCTGTAAATAAATTGTTTAAACACTTCTGTCTTTTGGATACATCATTGTCTTCAAAATGGAAACAGTTATTTCTTCCAAGTCTTGAAGAGAAGGAAATGAGAGTGAGCTCTTTCTCCTGAGTAACAACATGAACTTCAACATTTGGATCTGAAAAGCATAATTTTCCCTAAAATGAAAAAGAAATAATAGGCACATTAAATATCTACTCCAGGAAAAAAAAAAAATCATATTCATTATTTCAGGTTGAATTGCTCACTATTATACCATCTCCTTTGCTACAAAGAGACACACCGAGATGTACAATCAGGTCAGAAAAACACACACGTTGGTAGGATTTAAACATAAAAGTGGTGCACTTCTTGAATGCTAGTCCCTGTTTTTTGTTAAATGGTTTCAATTTGACAGGTTACTACATATTTTCATTCGAAACCACCTCTTTCTTGACACAAGCAGAATGAAGAAGAAAGGGAGAGGGAAAAAAGGAAAAAGTGTCTTTGCTTTACAGAGATAGCCAGTCCTCCTCAGACATATTCAAATCAGAAGAACTGCAAATACATATTCAGTAATTTGATGAGGAAAAAATGATAACTAAGCCCTCTTGACCTTTTATGCAGCCCATTAACACAGTCCGCTAACACCTGCTTTGTAATTAATGTGCTAATCAAGGCAGCAGGGTTCACCAGTTACCATGTCTCTGTACAGATTTCCAGCTTTGTTGCCATGTCGCTATCTCGATTAGTCTGCAACACTCTTAATGTAGCCTCCTCCTGCAAGAAGAAAATTGGTTTCAGATGTGAATGCCTCATAATGAAGCAATCCCTTAATGTAGAGTGAACCTATTATGCATTATGCTGAAACTAATTTTCTTTCTTCTAGAAGTGTATGTGTGCTTAAAACTTAGATGCAGAACAAATGATATTCAGATTTGTCCCAAAATGAGGTGTTTGGGAATAGTTTACAATAAACAGGCAAAATGTCACATCCCTAGAGTTGAAAAAGCTGTTCACTCAATATGCTGTTTGCTTAGGTTTTGTCCATATACACACACAAACAAATCATTTTATGTCATATATTTCATGTCCACTTGCAATATTAATACCGTTAGAATTACTGAAATGTCACCTGGTAGGCAGAAAAGCATTTGAAAACTGTCATGTGGATAAGGTTCCCATGGAAACCAATTTCTTTGATATCCATGTGTTCAATATAACTGCCTGTAATTTTGTTTGGATGCTTGTAGAAAAAAAAAAATAAACAACCTGCAACAATAACTTGGAAGTAATTTTAAAATAAAAAATAATAATGCATTGTGTGGCTCATGCAGTAGAATACCACTAACTTGATCAGTATTTATCACTTCTAACCATAGCAGTCATGATACATATGATGTATGTGGGATGTTGACTTAGAAAACCAAAGGATTTTACTAGAATAAACACAGTGCCTTGAGTTCTTTGCTCAGTATATAGAGGAGTTATAGTAGAACAGCGAGGTTAAGCACATTTCCAATGTGGACTATAACATCATTGAATCCCCTACTGCAAATCCCTAAGTCTGGTTACCTTACGAAGTTTGTGTCCCAAAATCTCAAAAGTGCAGAACACAAGACAATTGTGCTGAGAATAATTGTGTAAGGCTGTCCCTATCCAGAAGTACTTATGATAAAATTGGATGTGTCAGGGATAATAAGTAAGAAATTAAAGTAACTGAGATGAAGAGATGAAACACTCTCAAAAGGCTGTCTGAAATAAGAGTTAATAAAAGAAATCAGTAAAGGAAATAGCCCTATGAATAATCATTTTTTCCTAAGAAACAAAACTAAAAAAAACCAAACCACCAAACAAACCTCAAAGACAAACCTAAATTATTTGTTGGTGTTTTGGAGGTTTTATTCTTTTTTCCTCTAGTGTTTATTCCGTAAAAACAAATATAAAATATCTTCCTTCTCCAAAAATGAAATGCAATACCCTCAGATGTAATTTGCTAGTAAGTAGTCAAGTAACTAAGACGACACACTGTCAGGATTCTTCTTGGAATAAGGAATTTCTAATCTCTTATGAAACTGTAAGAAATTAGAAATTAGGAAAAAAAATTAAGAGCTTCAGCAGTTTCATGTTTTGATTTCCACTTCAGTCTGAATTTGGCCAGACAATTCAGCTGCATCGTCAAGTACTGTTTCCTTTCTAAACTTTTTTTTTTTTTTTTCAGAAATTTGGTGTATTTAAGGCTGGATTTTTTTTTAGCTTTGGTCTCCATATATCCTGGCTTACTAGACTATATTAGTCACCAATATTCTCAGTTACCTGAGTTTCTTTGTCCATCTCATATCCTTAGTCACACTGTATGTTTAACACCTCACATCTCTATTTCCCTTTTAAATACATGAAATATATGGTCCTGTTATTGAAGTAAGATGCCTCTTCAACGTGAATATCCATGTGAACTATGCAATAAAGGGGGAGTGGGTTTTTTTTCTAGCTTTTTACTGAATATGAAAATAAATACCTGGAAAAAAATCTACTTTTCTCTTTAAGAAACCTGCAAGTGAGCATTCTTTCTTCTGAAATTTTTCATGTGTAGAAAGAAAAAACCCAACACATAGAAATAGAGAGAATATGCAGTTGAAGACAACACTTGTAAGAAATGGAGGAAAAAAAAAAGAAACTGGACATTCTGTTTCCATCAAACCCATTTTGTGAAGTTTTTCAGTTGTTTTTTTATCAGTGGTCCCTAGATGAACTAATTGCTGTCTTATGAAGCCAATAATCAAGATTTTCTGAGTTACATGTCTAAATTTTAAGCCTATGTAAAATAGAAATAATGAATGTGCACAAACCTTGGGGTAATCTTTTTTTGTTGTTGCTGTTGTTATTACAGCTGCAGTGAAAGCTGTAACAAGCACATTTTCAGAAAGTACAAGAGCATGTTTTACCTCTTTAAATATATTCTACCTATTACAAAAATTGTAACCTGAGTATACTTTGCTACACTGCCTACCCATACAATTCAAGCCTTTAGCAGAAAAGAATTTATAAATTTTATTAAGTCATTTCCTGAAAGTAGCAAAAGACTGTATTATACTGCTGATAACTGGTGATTATTGTCCCTGACTCTGAATTAACATCCTTAATTCTGGCTGTGCTGTAGGGATGATATGCTTTAGTGCTGAAATAAAGACATGATGTTTTTTTCTGTAGGCTACATCACTTGTTACTTTATGAGAGAGTATCTACTCTAACATACAGAGCAAGTTTGAAATATGTTGCAGTTTATTTCCCTGGTTAAAAGAAGTAGTCACATAGTTATAAGATCATTCTATTGAGGCTTCAGTATATCGAGAAAATATTGTTCTGAGATGCTTTGTTCAAATACTAAACAAGGCAGTAACTGTGCAATCTATGTGTCAAAGTCAGGAAAGGTGTTTCTGGATAGTTGAGAGATATGACCAAAGCCTTCATGCTGTGAATTGTGGTGAACTACTACTACTACTACTATTACTACTACTACTACTACTACTACTACTAAGAAGAAGAAGAAGAAGAAGAAGAAGAAGAAGAAGAAGTAGCGTTTTAGGGATTAAAATGAGACAGTCACTGAGAAAATGGAGTGTTTTGTCTCCAGTGATACCTTTTACTCTTTAGAGAAGTTCAAGTAATAAATTTAAAACTCAAGTGTCCTGATGATACAGATATCTATGAATTACTGGCTGAAAGTTTTTGTTTCCTCTGTTTTCAAAAACCATGGAAATATGACAAGAGTTACAATAAAAAAAAAGAAAAAAAAAAGTTTTTTTTAAAAAAATCCTAGGCTTTAAATGATTATCAGAATTACTACTCTTATCCTTAGAATGATTTAGCATTTAGATATATCCTTGGATAGTTTCTGAAAAGAAAGTAAAAAAAAACCACAATATATCCCTTCTTGCCAGCTCAGCATTCCCTGGTTTTGTTTACCACATTTTTAATGAACAATAATTTCACAAAGCTCTTTCTGAGATGTTTTTCCCCTATATACACTAAAATACCTCTTAGATGGCAAATTTGAGTAGTAGTTCTCAAAAACTGTTATTTACAAATAGAAAAGTGAGTAGACATGAAAATTAGGGTTTTTTCAATGTTTATGGACTGCTATGACCACTAATATTTAACATCATCTTTTTTTTTTGGCAGTAAACTGGGGGAAAATTGCTTTTCTTAGCATTAAATACATATTAAATTATTACTTTTAACTGTAATGTTAACTCTCTTAAAATAATTAGGACTAATAATTTTCAATTTGTATTAGAGTCTAAACAGAGAATGAATATGTGATTATATGATTTTTTTTCCAATGTAAGCTAATATGCAGAAAAAAATGAGTAAAAATAACTTCCTAATTCTTGGTGTTTACGAGAAAAAGTAAACACAAGAGTGATGATCCTAAATCTGTGGTATTAAACCTGAATGAAGACTGGTTATCTAAAAACGTAACAGAGTAGTGAAATATTTATGTACACATTGCACTGCAAGATGAATATTCTAGGCATTATATTGCATCACAAAGGGTTTTTTAAATAGATCTTCCTTCCTCAAGTGTGTTACAACTCTTAAGTACATGTGCAACTATAGATGCATGTCTGCATGTAAATATGCCTGGATCCCTACAAATAAATTATAAAGCCAAAACTGTTTATTACAATAAAAGATGACAACTCAAATCTTGTTTGAAATTGATCAAGCTCTGAAGTAATCTTTAGGTTTATATTATAGAAGTTCTTTATACCGTGTCATCCCCAAAAGAGACTGTGAATATCAGACTCGAATGCATGACTACAGAAATATATCCTAAAGATTTTTATCTTAATGGGAGTGGTGAAGTTTCCTACTCTATGTTTTCATGTTTCTAAAATGTAGTCTCTTACCTTATTTTTCTGTAAGAGTCCTGAAGCTAAATGTCTTCATTCCTTTGTACACCACGGGAAATGAAATAATATAGAACTAGTGGGATATTCCTATCGAACAGAAGACAATATAAATAGAACATACATGTTTGTAAATAATAAAATCCCTGTAATTTAGAAATCTTTCTATGGTTTTCTTTTTTTTTTTTTTTTTATGTTTTCTTATGGTTATTCTCATTGATTGCAATATTTCTGCATGCAAGCCTTACCTTGTGAGCTTGTTATAAACCAACATATGATTGCACTTCTTGTACAGCACAGGCATGTCTCTTGGTCATTCCTCTTGTTGAAGTGGCTGAATTGCCATAATTTGGGGCTAAAGCTTCAAAGCACATATAGTAACATAATTTTCTTCCTCATAAAAGCTTCTTAGAGATTTAATAGGAACATGTGTATTAAGTAAGTAACAGTGAGTTTTTTTCTCATTATTATTTTGACTCCTATTAGTCATTAAGAACAGATCTGATGGAAAAGACATGTTTCCAAAATGCATTACTCTCTCATTCTGAGGCAATTAAGCCTTATGTGAGGCTTTTAAAGCTCAAGTACACGTGTGTTTTCACTTGAAAAGCCAAGATGGCATTTTTGGAGGATCCACATAAGTGCACTCACTGATAGAGAATAGTGGATCCAGATCTGGCACAAGTGAAGTGCTTACAAGTGTGGAAACAGGCTAGGACAATGCCACTGTTTTTATATCCCTTGGTCCTTGGGAATGATTCTTGAGCTCTCTCTTTCTCCTACTTACAGGATAGTACATTTGTCTCCTGCCTTCAAGGACAGTGGCAATAACACAACTTGGGTTATAAATCAGAGGGTTTATTTTGTTTATTTTTCTTTTACAAGCAAAAAAGATGTATCAGGAAAAAAAAAGTTATACAAATAAAAACAAAACAAAGAAACAAAATAAAATACAATAAAAACAAACAAAAAAAATCCCACACCTCTAAATCTGTGACTGTGTTCATCTAAATAACAGAAAAGATTGATACTCAGTGTTAATATAACTCATATAGTTCTGAAAGCTTCTCACTAGTAAAAGAGAAGAGGTCCAAGAAGAAAAAATCTGTTTCTTCTGGTAAAATCTGTTCTCCAAAGATCTGTGGTTTATTCCTGTTGAAGCAAAATCCTTTTGTAACATGAAACTCTTAATTTATCCTAACTCTTCTGTAAATTGGGGTGAATAAACACACCTATGCATTAGAACACTATGCTCTGTATATATATATATATATGTATATGGTATATGTATATACACCTTTTGTGACTTTTTGGTGATCTTTGTGTAGAATGTATTGTACAAGTGCACAGTATTATTTTATATACTATAGTGTAGCTTATGCTACAGTAGATCTTTGTTCTTTTCTAGATTATGTTAAAATAATATTTGTGTTTTGCTAGGTGTGTTTTTTTCTTTTTCTTCTTCCTCAAATATATTTTCATTTCTACCAAAATGATTGCCAGACCCTAATGACATATTTTTGCAGTTTTACAGGAATAAAGGTAATGTGTCAGAGAGTGTTGCTCCTTTAAGAAGAAGGTATTCTCATATTTCTTTTCCAGACTACTATTAGGCAAGCCAAGTGTTTTCTGGTTAACAATGAAACTCTGAGTAGCTCCTGTTTCTGAATCCTCATTTATAACTGAACTGCAGCCACCAACTGCCCATTCAAGCTTTGTAAGTTCATTTTTTTCTATGTGTTTTTGTATCTTTTCTCTATCCCAGTTAAGTTCCACCTTGCCATTGAAAGTTAAGCATGTGTATCACAGTTAGATTTTAAAAGTCAAATGTAATAGAGAAGTGGTAAACTCTTCTCAGTCTCATAAACTCTGCAGTTGTACTGATTCATCATCCAAACTTAATTTGAAGTGGCTGGGCTGATTCTACATTGGCTGCCACTTAGGCTCCAACTAGTGCTACTGCTGTGTATCATTAGAACACCTCCTGTAGGACAGAAAAAATGTCATTGCTGCTGGCTAACATTGCAAAAAGATGTCATGTTACAGGAATCTGTTTGGTACCTGGAATAAAATTTGTCCCTGGAGTTCTCTTGCTGACACTGCTGTGGATATGTCAGATTAAATAGGTCTACATTTAAGAATGTGTGATTGTAGTTAAAATCTCAAAACTTAGTAGCAATAAACAAACAAAATCCCACAGATACAAAGATATAAGTATACATATATATATATATAAATATATATATATTTACACTGATATATTTCAGAAGAGATTGCATACATATAAAGGTCTAGAAGCATAATTATAGAATAGGTGGGTGACAAGGAAAGTTGAGGAAAGCTGAATGAAACAAACATAATTAGTTGAAGGCAGAAATTTAAGCTCACTCCCCATTGTTTATAGGGCACATGGCTTCAATTTATCAGAATCTCTTATATAATTTAAACATTTAATTTCATACGTCCTCAGAGAATTCACCTGTACAGCTGTAAATTGATGTATTATTGCTAATGGATGCTCATTTCCAGTGTGGAAATGCCAAGCACATTTTGAATAGATCACTTAAAGTCAAGTTAGTTTTACAAATACATTCTTCATTCATGCTAAAATAATCCACTTAGACAATTAGTGCAAAGTAGCTTCTTTGCTACATTCTCTACCCACATTACTGCACACTTTTTTACCTGATCAAGTCCACAGTTACACTACATCTAAATTCCTTCCAAAAATAGGTAGTCAAAAGGCAATAATATCCTCTTGGATACTTTTCTTGTACTATAATGGAGAATTCTAGAAAAATATAAATTTTGTGTTA
>JANHGL010026214.1:32589-57023 GCA_024611195.1 Ceyx melanurus | reverse complement strand
CTGAGAAAAAGTTCTTCCTTGTGTTGACCTTAAACCTCTTGTGCTCCAACTTGCATCCATTGCCTCTCATCCTGTCACTGGATGACATTGAGAAAAGTCTGGCTCCATCCTCTCTACACTTACCCTTAACATATTGATAGACATTGATGAGGTATATATTTTTTTAATAGAAAGATGTCATATTCTTATCAAAATGTGATGTATTTCACACAGTTTCATTGCAATATGTCATCCAGTTACAACAGAGGTGCCACCCATACAATGCAGACAGAGAGGATATTTTTGTTTGTAGGAGTTTACAAAAAGAACAACAAATGAAAGGTCACTGTGATACCTAATTCTCTCCAAGAACCATGACAGTGACAGCAGTAGAGGAGCACATGTGAGGGAGGTGCTACGCAAAGGAGTTTAAAGGCAGACATGGTAAAGCTCTGCAGCTCAGCAGGACATCCTCCTTGGGCAAGGTGGGAGCTAAAATAGCTTGTCCATTCCATCTAACCTTCCTAGAGGGGTATTCCTGGGGTCATTTCAAAGGCAACTGTATAAATACTCCTGTGCAGAAACCTCAGGTGAATTCCATGTCTCAACCAATGTTGTTGGAAGTACAGTCAGCTGTATCTGGGTAGCCCCCAGGCTATCAGGTATCTCCACTGCCCTTGGAAATGGGGTCTCCTCTGCTGAACAGAGGGATGAAACCTATTGGTTCGTGTTGCTGCTGCCTGATACAGCTATGACATCGTTGGTGCTTAAAGTAAGGCCTCCTGTCAGCTGGCCATCTCAGCGGAGTAGGTCTGGTGGCTTTAATTACCAAAAGGTGTCTCTGCTGCACTGAAGGTGTAACTTACTAGCTGTGATGGTTATAGATGATGTTTTCATCTCCTTTCCTTGACGAGCTATTAATAACTGAGTTCAAAAAGCCTTATTACACATTTTTACTTCACTGGCCAATAAGTAAGTAAATAAATAAATAAATATGTGACACTGAAATAGGTAAACACAAATTAACACACAGTACTCCAGTTTCTTGTAAGGCACGAAAAGGCCCCTACTGAAAAAGCAGATACCAATCATTTCTGAATACACATTTTGTAAGTCTGAGTCAATATTTGTTAGGGAAAACCACAGGACTGACCCCTGCAGGCAATGAAGCACCACACAAAGCCCCTCTCCTACTCCCTCACTATGAAATACAGGAAACAATCTGAAGGGTAAAACTCAGAAAACTAATGGGTTGAGAAAACTATTTTTTTACTAATAAATATGTAAATTAATAAGTAATAATATAAACTTTAACAGAAAAAAAAAAGACAAAGAAAACCAAAGAAAGGTGAGTGATGCAAATTAGAACAGCTTCTCACCACTGATTGATGCCTAGCCGTTCCCTGAGCAACAGTCCTCCTGCTAACCTTCCTCAGAATATTATTGCTGAGGACATCATATGGTCTGGAATATCCCTTTAGAGAGCTGGAATCAGCTGTTCTAGCTGTGTCCCCTCCCAGCTTCTTGTGAACCCCCCATCCTACCCGTTGCTGTGGTGGTGAAAAGTCCTTGAACCTGTACAAGCACTGCTCAGCAATAATGAAAACATCCCTGTATTCCCAGCACAAATCCAAAACATAACCTTCTACAAGCTACTATGAAGAAAATTAAATCCATCTCAGCCAAAATCAGTATAGGATGAAAAATAAGAACCCTGCAAGTCAGCAGCTGTGTTCACTGGCCATATCAAACAGAATTGATCAAACCAGTTGCCTCAGTCACACTTTGAGGTGAATCTCCCACCCTTGCTCAGGACACAATTATGACAGATTCCACTAGGAAAAAAAATAAATCTGAATAGAATATTATATGCTAAAGTAGAAATATTTTGACAGAGTGCTGACATAAAAGAATACAGATAATTTTTCTTGAGATATCTCTCACAGCTTATCCTGCATAAATCACTTTAGAAACTTAGAACTAGCTTAATCAGAGCAACCTAAAACAATGTCACAGGTAGGTGCATTGATATCCCAAATCCAAAATGTCACTTTCATTCTGCTTATTTGTTCTGCACCTATATACCCCAGTGAACACAGTTCAGATATGAGTTTTCACAGTGAAAAATCAGTAATAAAGAAAAATAAATCGTAACTGATTAAGTCTAGACATTTTTATAACATATTTCATTAGACTCCTGTGTACAATATGGTCTGTTACTTGTCATAGGTTTGTTTGGGAGCTGTCTGTAAGCGTGAATGTTTCATAACATTCCCCTTTATTCAGACCCAGTCAAGTATGATTCCGTGAGAGTAAAACTGTTCAAAATGTCTCTTAGGACTTTTTCCCTTAAAAAAACCCTGCAACTATAGAGTACAAACTTTTTCCATGATCAGTAGTGAAAATAAATATATGCTAATACTGATGAATAGATAAAAACAGTAATTTTATAATATTATTCATTATATGAATGTTTTCTCAGTTTTTTCCCCTTTTTTTCTGAATGTTTGTAGGTTAGAGGTAAAGGAGACAATGTGTTGTTTCTGTCTAACCTCCACATCTCTTTATTACAGATTTTTATTTTATTTTGTAATTCTCTTTGTCTTGAAGTTACTTTTAAAATTTCTGTTTCCCTTTCTCTTTCCTATTTCTATTATTTTAGCTAAACTATCCTCGTTCTAATTTTTAACACATTTTTTTTACTTTATGTAACATATATACTTTATTTATGGAACTTATACTCTCCCCTCCTCTTTTATTTTTTTTTCTTCTGGATGAACACATTTCCTCTTATTCCTCTTTTTGTCTATTAATTCAAAATAGGCAATTTAATTTGAACACCAAAGAACTGGAATCATCAAAAAGACCCTCTGTGCTATACTGTCTATGCCAGGTTTTATTTTACAGGAACACAAGGTAGACCATCAGCTAGTAGGGTGGATTTATATCTGCTGCCATTGGATTATTTCCCTTAACAAGCATTTCTTCCCGTTTCCTGTCTCTCTAGCTTATTAAGAGCATCAAAACTTATTCCCATTATTTCTCACCCATATCCTGTTTTCTTTGTGTAATTTCAAAACTCATTTTGCTCACAGTTCTTCAATGTTCAAGTTGGCTCCTCTGTCTTGGTTTGCACTTTCAGCCTATTCAAGATTTTGTTTTCTGTACTTGACATACAAGACTTCTAGTGTTCCCTGTTCAATTCTGTAACTATAGCAATGCAACTATAGTATTGTGCCACCTCTCTTTACTACCCTATCTTTATCCTCTCCGTGGATGTGTATGGTGGGATTAAGAGAACAGTGATTAAACAGCCAATGTCTCTTTTTAATTCACCCTTAAAAGGAGAAGAACATTTACTCCAGATACTTCTGCTCTCACTGAGGCTGAGCTGACAGACTACAGGAGGGACCAGCAGCTCTTGTCTGAATCCGAGCTTTCCTTTTTACCCTCTCCTCCCCCTCCCTTCTCATCCAGAAATGATAAATAAATGAAGCCCTGTCACTCTGAGAAATGTGTACAGTTTCAATTCTGGTCTTTGTGTGTCTGTTGCAGCACCACGCACAAAGAAGATGGAAATGCAAATTTGTACAAGGCATTGAAAACATAAAGTCCTGTGCAAGTGCTAAGTATGATTATGATGACTATTAGTGACCCAAAGTACTGTGTGATTTTTTTTAGGGCAGAACCGAGACTGGTTTGACATATCAAAGGGAAGCTAGCCTAGATGTGAGGCTCTGCTTTAACTAAGTCAATTTCACACCTGCTCCCTTTGTCAGTCCATATGTTTGTCATCAATGAAAAATCCTCTCCACATGAGCATTTGCAGTGGGAATGATTATGACACATTTCATTATCTTCAGTAAATTGGATGGTTCAGTCCTTGAACTGCTGAATACCCCACACAGGTCTTGTCCGCATTGCAGACTTCACTCAGTTATAGCATAATTGAGCTGAACTCATCATATAGAGCTTGTGCTTCTAACACTACTGCAGAGAGGAATCTTTTCAGTTGTGGCTTAGTGCATGCAGGGATTATTTTTTCCCAAATCAAAAAAAAAAAAAAAAAGGTACCCTTTTTGATACCATTTGAAGTCAGTAGAATTGAACAATTCAAGTAAGTAATCAATAGGAGCTCTTATTTATTTGTTAACTATTGGTTAGAATTTCTAAAGCTGCACATTGACTTGACTTTGTTTTGTTTTGTTTTGTTTTGATTTAAATATATCCAGAAGATTCTCTTCACGAATGAGTCCACCCCTATTGTACCTTGAAACAGTTATTGCCTCATTTGTTCCTATTCAAGAATGATAATTGCACCTGACAACATTTTTACTCTATTATGAAGCTTTGTCAGGTTAAAGTACATCAAGGGCTTCTGTGTAATGGAGCTAAAGGATGTTGAATCAAAGTAAACAGCCTTTTCCTTCATTTCATTGGTCTTTTTCTCTAGCAAAGGCCAGAATTCAGTTTCTTCAGAGTTCTACCTGCAGTTGATGCAAACAACTACTTAAGTAGCTGGTCATAATTCCCACCCCCTTAGCAGAAATAATACAATATATGTTCTTGGCATAGTGGATATTTAGCACATCCTCCTCTAAAGCATTGAAAATTATGTATGGAATAATATATGTAATAACACATTAACAAAAGCAGGTTTGTGGTGCTAATCTTTCTTTACAGAACTTTCTTGCATGAGCTCAGAAAATCACCTAGACACAAGATTAAAAATGCAGGTTTATATCTCTCTACGTCAGGACCCCATATAAACACATTTTTCCCTGATCTTTCAGAGGTGAGTTGGCAGTCTATGGAGTGTGACCACAATACATAAGGTATGTGTCACCTTGTGACACTTGCTGGATTGATTCCTTCAAGTGAGGTAGTTGGAGGAATTCCTGCTTTACAGTTCTCAGTGGGGTTTAGAGAGGAGAGAGATTTTGAGCTGTCAGGTGCCAAACGCAGAAGCAGAACTTTAAGTTTCAAGTTAAATTTACACTGGAATAAATACACTCACAAATTTAAAGGTGCCTCCAGATGGTTAAGTCTTAAGATAATTGCACAGGTTTCTGTTTTTTATAGAAAAATAGGGTAACAACAGAGTATTCACTGATTTTTCAGCACAAGCTGCCAACAATTATGAAATGGCCTAAAAATAAATTAGGAGGTGAGCTTGTTTAGGTTTTGATCTTTGGGTTTGTTGGTGTTTTTCTCAACTTTTCTTTTTGTCTTAATAGTACAGAAGAGTTTCCAAATAAGAAGGGTGATAAGAAAACAGCTAATTATTTCCACCTGTAGAAAATAATTGGTTTATATTTATATTGACTCCTCCCTCCAATACAATACTGTATGACACAAACACAGGAAAAGCATTATTCTTATGCCGGTGGTTGTGCAAGTGTCTCACACCATTTTCTTAATCAGGGGAATATTAGCCACAACAACTGAAGCATTATGATTCAGGTTGGGTCTTGGTTGAGAAGGAGAGAGAGAAGTGATTTTAGATTTTAATGAGGATGCCTTCAGCATTTGAAGGGCACCTTGTTTATTACAAGATCTGCAGTATCATAAGCAGCTTGAATTAGTTTTCAAGAAGATGTGTTCTTAAGCATCAGGAAGTAAAACAGGGAGTGATACCTCATCTGAAGCCAGAAAACCAACAAATATGGATTTATAAGGCAAGTGAAATAGCAGCATTTCTGACACCTATATAAAAAATCCTACAGACTACTATATAAATTGAATGAAACCATCAGAAGAGGGTTTTTCTGGGTAGTTTGCTATATGAACTCAGTTAAAATTCCATTAAAAATGTCAGGTCTTTTTTTCACTAACAAAGGTCCTTCCTCTGTTAGTGAGACCTACCAGAATAGTAATACTTAACAGAATATAAATACAGACTCAATGCAAAGAGAGAAACAATGCATGATTTGTAACAATCTGTATGACTTACCTTACAAAAAAAAAAAAAAAAAAAGTTTTCTTCACAATATTGTGTTTCCAATGACATTTCCACTGAACAAAGTTCCCAACATCTGCTGACTCTTTTTTTTTTTGGAGATCATTGGGTAAAAAGGTATTAACATTTCCTTGAGTAGACATAGCATTTTCTTTATAGCTTTGAATTTACTTCTTGAAAAAAAAAAGATACATGCCAATTCTAGGAAAGACATAAAGTATAATTAATATGGTCAAAAAACCCCAGTGAAAATACAGCTAGGGAAGGCTAAAAGATAATTATGTCATCAGTGTTGAAATTATGGGATATGAGGAAAGTGAATGTGAGTTCTATGTGTAAACTATTCCCATATGAAAGCCATCAACTCATCTTAGTCTCTATTGTTTAAATGCATCAGAACCTGTTCATGGGAGCAAAGAATGGAGGATTCTTATTTTATTTATTTTAATGTCCAGACTTGCTATGGAATCAAATGCACTTAAGAACTCCTCAGGTGAACATACTTAAACAGCTCTAATTTATTCACATCCTATAAAAATGCATTTCTATTATAGAATCTAAAACATTTGTGGAAGGGTTAAGATTTTAATTATATTTTTAGAATTAGATTTAAATCTATTACAGATTTACTTCCTAAAATTATGTTTGATTGTATTTGAAGCTTACTAGTTAACAGTGTAAAGTCATTGTTTAATCATTTTAAAATTCATTTGTTAATCTTTGTAATAAAATTAATCATGATTAATTGACTTTGCAATAATGGGGTTGTCACAAGTGCTTATAGGGGATTTACAGTGTCAAATCAGTGCTGAGGGCTGGATGTTTTTAAGTTCTTTTTAATTGATGGCAGATGTAAGAGTTCAGTAATCAGAGACAAGAAACACGCTTTATATTCTCTTAGAGAATATACTTGTTTATTTTTTTTTTTTTTTTTTAACAGTTATAAATTGTAATTTTGGATATTATAAAAGCAGCAAGCTTTTCCAGGAAAGGAACTAGTGAGGAAGTGTATCTGAAAGGGAATTCTTTTCCTCTTTTTTTTTTAGTGTAAATCCAGAGTATAGAACAAAAATAGTGTCAAAAAAATATTTTTGCCACTATAGTAATTACATTCCACTACCACCATTTTAAAAGACAGAAGTGACTGACAAATTTTGTGCATCTTATTCATGAAAATAAGTTACTTTTGCTGTTTTCCTTTAGAAAGAAATAAATAAATTGTATCCATAGTATATCTGGAATAAAAATATGGAGAATATCCGTGTATAAGAAAGAATTCAGAAGTTTTTTGGTTTTGTTTTTTTTCCTATAGATGTTAACTATCTCCCTATCAGTCAAACAATAATGGTGCAGGCCTTTCTTGTAGATAATTATTTGGCAGGTTTGAAGTGTAAGTCCTGAAATTTTTACTGAATCTTGGAGAAACAAGGAGGTTGAGAAAGAATGTTTTAGTTTTCATCTAGTTTCTCAGCATCCTGCTCCAGTTGAGTTGGTGAAATTTATATTAATCACACCCAACTTGAGTCTGTTTTGCTCATCATGATAACTGGCAAGTTATCTCCCTGTCCATTCTTTAGCCCACAAGCTTTTTAATCTTATTTTCTTCCACTTTTCTGTTGAGGAGGGAGACTGAAATGACAGCTTGACGGGCATGGGACCCAATGGGTGCCTCTAAAGCTCCTGAGAGAGCTGGAGAATGCACTCCAAAGCCACTGTATCATCTCTGAAATTTAATATGGAACAAGGGAGGTCCCTGAGAATGGAGAAGTCAAGTTTTGCATCCCTCTTCAAGAAGTGCCAAAAGACATCTGGGGTGCTGAAGGCCAGTTAGCCTCACTTCAGCTTCTGAGAAAATAATGGATTGACTCCTGTAGCAAATTTCTGGGAAACTGAAAGAGAAGTAACTGGAATCCACTGGTACAGTAACAAATGACCAAACAAAAATAACACATGACCCACCAGATTGCTTTCTGTGTTGAAATGCTAGGATTCAGAGATAGGGTATGAATGAAGACCAGTGGATGTCATTAACCTTGACGTGAGGAAGGTCTTTTGACACTTAACAATGTTCTTGCATCTTATTAGTTAGGACATTATAGTCTGGATGGAGAAGTCACTGCAACAGCATAGCCTGGGACAGACCTGCAATGTGAGCCAGATGTGTGCCTTCAAAGATGGACAACAGCAAACATTCTCATGAAGGAACGCAGCCAGCAGATCACATGGAAGGGGCTACTACTCTCCAGAGAGAACTCATCAGACCATATATTGAATATTGCATTGTTTTGAGCTCCCTTCTCCCTCAAATTCCAACTCTGTATAAGAAAGATATTAACAAACTGAAGCAACTTTAGCAGAGGGTAACCAGGATGCTCAGAGCTGGAACACTTGCTGTGTGAGGAGAGGTTGGAGGACCAGAACTGGCTCAGCCTTGAGAAAGGATGCTTTCAGGGCCACCTAAGTGCACCTCCCCAGTTCATTAGATGTTTAGAAGACAAATCCAGGATCTTTGCAAACATTCTTGGGAGGGTAACAAGAGGCAATGGACATAAATTGAAACAAGAAAAGTATTTCTCCAGGAAGAAAATTGAGCTGTGATGTTGGCTGCCGAGGAAGGTTGTGTACTCTCTGTCCTTTGAGGTTTTCAAAACCTGACTGGCTAGAGCTCTGAGCATCCTGGTCTGACCTCATAGGTGACCATGCCCTGAACAAGCAGGTGTCTCTTGAATGTGTGTTGCACTCTTGTCTCTGATATAAAGCAGGGTCAAGCTCATTGCAGATTGGTATATTAGGTTATATAGTGTTTGCCACAGACAAAGTTTTGGGAGCTCCACTTCTGGAGCGTTTTACCATAGTATGAGATTCTGGCCTTTAATGAAACTTCTGATTTTCGAGCAGTATTTTCCTGAAACTATTTGAAAAGTGATTTTCAGTTCTCTTTTTGTTCACTAAGCATGAAAGATAGTTTTTATTTAATTTTAGCATTGTGAGCTCCATGCAGTTCTTATCACAGCCTTAAAGAAAAATAATGGAAGCAAGTTTAATCTAAAGCTAATTTATTGTTTATGGAATTCTGTGAGCAGTTGTTAGACTGCCTTCACTGAACCTAAAAGGGAATAGTCAATGCATTTAAAATTAAACAGGGAAAAAAGGCAGAGGGTGGCAGGGAGGAGAAAAGAAAATAAATTAGGCTTCTCTTGCCTGTCTTCTACAGTAATTTCACTTACTGAAAAACAGAGTTGTAGTTTTTCAATCAAACAGAAAACATTTCTGAAAGAAGATCTAAAAAATTAAGCCTTATCTGTTTAATTCATATACATAATAAATCATGGCATTTCTTTAGCACTTTCCAATTGTTCCTGCAGTTACACAGGAACCCTACTCAAATGAATTACCAAAGGCAACACTGATGTCAAGGAAACTAACTCAGCAGACTCCTCTTGAACATCCCATTGATTTCCACATTGCAGAGAAATTTCTCATTTATATTTTTAATTCACTGTGGTTAAAATAAATAGATAAATAAATGAAAAGACCAGAAGAAAAAACAATAGATCAATGTAGAAGCTTTTATTCCTTGCAACACTCTCTGGATTGTAGTTTTCTTTCTTTGGGACTGGATTATCTCAAATACCTTTTGTTCTTATGACAATAAATCTGACCCTCAAAATAAAATCATAGTTTTGCCCTACTTCTAAAAGTGTTCAATCCTTTAAAAATTGCATTTTCATTTTTTGTTTGGATAATATAAGCTAAATTAATGATGTGCTATTTCCTTTCTAAGCAATTATTTGGTTTAGTTTATTTTTTTGTGGGTTACTTTGTTTGGGTCTGTTTGAATTATCATAAATATTAACTTATGACTGCAATAGAGAATATTTAATGCTATAGCATATTTGTGACAACATTCTCATTATAATAAGAAAACAGGAAAAAATACTAACACTTGTTTGGTTTTTTTAGGCAATAAATAGTCTCTAGTATTTTGTGTACCACATGCCAGCTGAAAACATGAAATTACTCTGTACCTATAAAATTAAAGTGGCTCCCTACCACTCTTCATAGAGATTCTCACCTGCCCAGGATGTTGTAACCTATTTAACAAAGAAGGAGTATCCAGTGTCTCCTTGAAACTTCTCACTGCATTAATGTACTTCTGCTTCCACTGCATATGCATTGCTTCTTCCCTGTTTAGTCTTGTTATTATTGAGTTTATATTTTTTTTTATTTTTTTTTTATACTTTTTTTTGTTGTTTTTGTGACTCAACCTAGGATGTGGGTGAAATGACAATACACGTCCTGAAGTAAGATTGAAAAAAAAAAAAATGTTAGCTACAGCTTTGTATATTGCTATCTACCTGCATTTTCTAATCCATACTGTGGTTATAAGATGTCTTATACTATGTCTAAAGACATTTATTTCTTAACCATTAAATCATTCCTAGTAAAAGAGGAAAACTGAAAATGGCCATGCAGATCTTATCGGTTTATTTTCTCAGGAATTATAGTTTGCTTCTCATTATTTATTTCTGCAAGATGTTTTATGACGATGATTTCAAATTTACTCTCCACAATAAGCACCTTTGGGCCAAATCCTCAAGTGTCCAGTCTCAGTGGAGTCAGTGCTTGATACAGGATGCATGGTATAGACAGATCTCTTTACATTGTATCATCTGGCTTGGGTATCAGTGAACATGGCATTCCACGTTATTCAGTTTATTCTTATACCTTTTCAAAACAGACATTATAAATGCACAGTGTATTTTGACATCTATGAAAAGTACTGAAGCTGCTATTAAGCAATCTGCTCTTATTACACCATGCACAATAATATAACTTGCCTGGATAGTATCACACCCAAACTTTTCTGGGACCTTTCTGTCTGTTCATTGTTCCTCCCAATCCCTCCCAGGACTTTAATCAGTAATGGTATCATTACTGATAAAAAACAAATGGATTTAAAAAAAAAAAAAAAAAAAAAAGGATTTGCTGACTTCTAAACAGAATGTGCTGAATTTGTTGGATTGCAAATGAGACAAAGAATCTCCTGTCTCACTGTCCAAATCTACCACATACATTGTCCAGAATGGGATAATGCAGAAGACACATAACGACAGAACTTCACAAAAATACAATTTGGGATTTTTCGGATCCAAGTTAACCATGTGCTCTAAAATCCTACAGAACACAAATATGTTCAAGCTTACTCTTTTTTTTCCAGAAACATCCTCTATCACATGTCACTTTTTCCAAAAGAGAAAAAAAACTTTGTAATAGCAATATCTGTTCTCACATTTCCCATAGGATACCTCATTTTATGTGAAGTTAATTCTTTGTGACATGTTTCAAAGCATGTGTAGAATGGCAGCATGAAAGATGTTAAGCTATCCTCTGAAGACAGAGCTAAATTCTACAATTTAAAGAAAAAGGCATTTTAATAGTCTCTGATAAGAGAAAATGGGGTTTGCCTCTAAGTGCAAATGAAGTGCCTTGTGTCTCCCTTTCCTTTCCATTTTCCTAAATGCTGACCAAATATGAGCATTCTTTTTGTTCATAACAGCAAAGCCTCCTGGGCAGGTCTTATGGGGATTCCCAAATCCGAAGGTCAAATTGTCACGTTGTTTTGGCCTGCTACAGCTTGCACTGGCTATTGATGGTTTTCATCACTGTTCTGAGTGTCCAGGCTTGTTGGGATCAATGAGTCAGAAGGTCAGGCTGTCACATTGCCTCGGTAGAGTACAATTCCTTGTAGCTTCTGATGATTTCCACTGCTCGTACTTGGAGTCTCTGTCTACTGAAATAGTTTTTCAGACTTTGAAGGTCATCCTGTCAGAAAGTTCTTGCAATCTCAGAATTTCCATGCTTCATTGCAAGGATTTTCTCTTGTGCCTAGATGAACTTGCACATCAGTGCAATCACTGAGCTTTGGAAAATTCTTTCTTTAGTGTCTCCTAAAAGCATCTGCGATCACAAGAGAAAGGTTGTTGTAAGAAATTATTACCTTTGTTCTAGTTCTCCTTCCTTGATAACACCTTATGAGAATGGATATATTTTGTGCTATCTTCTGCCCTCATTAGAGGCTGCCAATTGGAAAGAGAACTTGGAAACAAGTACATTTTAGCCTTTAAGTTACACAAAAAAGGTCACAGTCAAGTGGGTTTGTAATGTATGTCAAACAGTTGAAGATAAATATATGCCAAGGTTCTTAGAAATCATGTACTTGGTGTTCAGATCACTATGGGTCCTATTTTCAGATGCTGACCTTTTCTAGCAAGAAAACATAACTTAGTACATCTAAGACATGAAAAAGACCAAATGGAAAATCTAAAGAAAAAAAAAGAAAATATTAAAAGAAAGAATGGTTGTGTGAGAGCAACACAGACTTGATAATATGCATATAACTATGAAAATACTTGTTTATGATTTCCATCTGGCATCCATAGTTGCACAATTTACCTTACAAGTACGACAATTAGCATAACATGGCTCCATTTCTTAATTAATTATGACAAAAACTAGTGACATACAGTATGAAAACTATAAAATAAAAATAACAAATACTAAATGTACATTAGTATGGCCATTATAACTTTAAATCATTTGGTTTGCAAGCTGAAAAAAATGTTAAGAAAAGTCATATTTGTAAATAAAACATTTTTCTCAGCTGAGCAAGATTTGTAAGATTGAATTATCTCACAGACATAGTTCTTTATGCCTATTCAGCATACTGTAAGTGGCTGAACTGTGAATTATAAAAAAAAGTGTGACAGATACTGTAAATAGCAAAAGATAATTTAACTGAAGTGTTTAATGTTTAACTAATGTATCTTACATCATATATTCAGGCTTTCTATTTCCAGTGAAAGAAAAAATATTGTGTAAATTTAGAATTAGTACTTTATACCAGAAAAAAAAAAAGTGTCATGCAAAGAGCAGTGACAATGAACTTACTATGAAGTTTCAAGAAGAGGAATGGGACAATGTTGGAGGCTGGGAAATGAAAACAGTAGAGAGAACTTTCAGATGAGAGGAAGAGCAGAAGAGAGTCAGGATTGATGCCACAAGGAAAAAGATACTTATCAGGATGACTGAAGAAAATGAAACAGTAAAGAAAAACTGATTATTGACTGATTTCAGGAGTCAGCTCAGAGCTTAGCTTCTGACTTAGCACGTCAGACTCAAGCTTTTTAAAGATCTGAAGAAAGAGGGAGGATGATTACAACAGTATCTATGAAAACATGGGACTCTCTTCTTTTAGAGTATATGGTTAGACAACAGAATGAACATTCCAATATAGTGGGAGTTTGTTATCTGCAGTGAGTAGGAAAGCACTATAAACAAATATCTACTCCAGAAAGCAAAATAATATTTACACTACAAGAAATGCTTTTGTGCAAATGATAGAAATTTATTCAGGTATGAACTGAAAATCCTTCTGAACAGCATTTTTTAAAGGAGTCTGTAGAAAGACTTAAAAAATTAATCTAAACAATCATTTAATATTGTAAACACACATTTTAATTTATATTGCCTTTACTGAATTTTTACTTTGAGACATACAGAAAATGTAGTTTACAAAAATATTTATATGTTTAAGTATGAAATCAATCATTGTTAAACTGTGTAACTGATGTTATTATGATATTATAAAAGGAAACACACATTCTCAACCATGTTGTCTATACTTATACAAAAAGATG
This sequence comes from Ceyx melanurus, assembly GCA_024611195.1. Lineage (NCBI taxonomy): Eukaryota > Metazoa > Chordata > Aves > Coraciiformes > Alcedinidae > Ceyx > Ceyx melanurus. The sequence goes on along the minus strand of JANHGL010026214.1, from coordinate 43,385 downwards.
GTTAACCTGCCCAAGAGAACACAAAGTGAAAAGCTATCCCAGAAAACTATCTCTCTGGTTTAACTTAGGCCCTCTGGACTGAAATATCCTACTGAAGCCAATCATTCATAGATACCCTCATGAGAGAACTAACTGAACATAGAATATGGGCTTCATTTTAAGTTTTCAGTGCAATAGATTTTTGGAAAAGAGCTCCATTCTTGCAACTGGCTGTTGTCACTATGACACAGACACTGGAATGCAAACCACTGATCAGACTGATTTGCCTTTCATTTCTCACAGAAAAGTTTGCATAAGGAAATTATATAAATTCCTGAAACCAGTTGTGCTACTAGACTGCATGAAGGTTGTTTCCTACTATAATGCAAATGGCAAATTATCATAGCCCTTTAATTAATATATATCTTTTAAACATTCTAAAATATGCTTAAAAGATGGGCATCACTTTCTCTATCCCCACAAGCTGAAGTTCTGAATTGAACAAACAACAAAAAAAACCAGACAGGGAAAACAAGAGCTCTTTGCCTTCTTTTGGTATCATTACATGGGAGCTCACCTGTCACGTAAGAGTGTGCTGTATAGTTTGCAAATACCTTCCTATGCTTCTTCTAAAACACTGTAGTTTCACAATATAAGGTTGTACCTAGGAAGTGTGGCTGAGCTCTACGTTACTTTTCTGCCTGAGTTCCATTTCTTCCCTGAGATTTGTCATTATGTATTTTCTATAAACCTTCTGAAAGGTGTAATTTCCCATCTGAGCATGTCTAGAATGTGTGTCCTAATTGAAGAACTTCCTAGTTTTGCTTCATAGAAAAAACATCTTAATAATCATGCGAAGATCAACTATGCATCTTCATAGCAGTAAACAAGTGTTATCTGTACAATTTTCTTCTGGACACCAATTAGGTGGTTGTTGGCTGGTTGGCTGGTCACTTCAGTGACCTACACACAGATTTAGGTGCTATATATAATAATAGCTATCTCCAGTGGAACCAAATAGACTCACTTAGATAAGTAAGTATATGAATTTTAAGGAGTTTATAATGGTTAATTTAGGTTGCCCTATTTTCCATGTAATATCAAAATTTCAAAGACTAGATGTCTGCTGTTGAAACATATGCCAGAAATCATGCCCAGAGAAGAGGGAATACATAGCAGAAGTTGGCAGCTCAAATCCTGCTTACTTCAGGATATAATAAAGCTTAGTACTAGTATACATAAAGCTCACCTTAGTGCAAAGCTAATTGTTTATGTCTTGTGATTAGAAAATGACATATAGGAACTGATCTGAACAAGAAATAATGTGAAAGGATATACCACAATAACAAAACAACAAAAAAAAAAACCAAACCAAGGTGTGGTAATCATATATTATATGTCTTATTTATATTCTGCATTTAATTCTTCTGCTTCCCTGCGCTCCATCCTTGTGTTCCCAGTGCATACTGAAGACTGGCATGTGTTGTACATAGCAGATGGACATGCCATGGCGTACACAGATTCTCAGCACAGTTCTGGCACACATCCTTTCTGCTGAATTTGCTAGCTAGCAAGGACTCCAGCAGCAGCTGCTTCACAGCAAATGTTGTTCACTGTCACTTTATTAAAAATAATTAGTCCAGGATGAATCAATGAAACCGTATAAATGAAGTAACCTTAGATCAAGCTGGATGAATATTTTTAATATATATTTCCACATTTTGTTTTGTTTCTTTTTTAGACGTAGTATAAGTACTGATGTAAAAATCTGAGACTGTTTTTTCTTGGCATTGTTAATACTATCACAAAGATAGTAAGAAAGTTTGCTCGTATATATTCTTACCTTAAAATAGGCAGGTACTCAAAGGGATCTTTTTTTTATCCTATAAATTCTATGTTCCAACTAGTTGATGAGTGTTGCACAGAATAAAAAGGCTTCTTTCTTAAAGACTGATACAACTTTTTGTTAGTCATAATGTTTTTTGAAGGATGGAAAGATTGAAATGTGGCAAGAACAGAAAATAATTATATCTCGTCCCATCCTGTCTTTCCTTGTTACATAATATAAGAGCCATCTTGTTTTCTCTCAATATATTGTAACTTTTTTGTGGTATTGAACAAAATTGATACCTGATGTTAAGATATCATCATGAAATGAAATGTGTCCTTGTGTTTCTATACTAGCATTGCATTCCCATTGTAATTCTTCACTTGCAACATGTCAGGTTTTGACTCTCAGTTTGAGACTGATATATTGATAATTGTCCAAATGATTGGCAGTCATGTAGGGTCTTACTGACAGGAACTGATAATAAGAGATCATGTTCATGGTTCTTCCTTTAAGTCTAGACTTTTTTTGTGTGTGATTTGTTTAAAATGTACTAAATGAGATTGCTGTGGTGCTTGTTGAATAATATCTCCTCATTAACTACATACATTACAGCTTTAATTTCATATTGAATATCAATAGCTCAAAAGCGAACAAAGAAAATGACAATGCAATTACCTTAAATTTAGGGCTAAAGTAAGCATTCAACATTTCAGCATTAAAATTATTGCTATTAGTAGCTGCCATTTCTGTAGTTGCTCAGGGGTCTTTCTTTCACTTCTCTAGTTAATACCATTGCACGTTTATTACCTGGAGACCTACTGATTGCCTTACAGGGGAAAGAGTTTTTAGTGCAACTGATTTCTCTTTTGCTCTCCATGTCAGGATTATGCTTGTAGCTCTTATTGGAATTTGACCTACTGACCTCACCCTTATTTATACACAGCATGTGCTGTTACCTACTTCTGCTAGGAAGTCTTGTTCTTTGACACATAAAATAGCAAATGAAAAATCCCACTGCATAGGCTTTTCTTTGTGGAAACTATTTGTACTTTAATTCTGTACATACAGGTATCTCAAGATTTGACCTTTTTTTTTTTTTTTTTTTTTGCTATGTTGAGGATACTTTGCATCATATATAATTTTCCTGATGAAATACAGATGTTCAATATATTTCCCCTTTATAGCAGTAAATGGGTAAGAATCAGATTATTGATTTGCATTAGAACACTGATAGTAATAGAGTTTCTGAGCTGTACAATCTGCTTCATGTATTTTAGTTATATACTTCTATGAACATAAATTTGTTCCATTGTAGATGACTCTCCATGTAAATAATTTGCCAATATTTTGCCTTTTATTCATCCCTGCTTTGTTTGAAATTATAAGCTGTCATAGTACTAGCTAAATTTTTCCAATATTAAGGTCTGTTCATTTGCTACTGACTACTGGGCTTCCTGTGCGTAAAGTTACGCAAAAGGAATTGCATTGATTTGCACTAGCAGAATGAGTTACTTCTCATCTAAATTAACAGTCATTGAAAATACATTAGCACAAAGACCAAAAGGTGAAAGTGGCCCTGTTCAGTAAGACTTACTAAAGCAATAATTTGATCTGCAGGCCTAAACTTGACCTGACAGAACAACTGTATATTTTGAAGAGGCAAGAGGAAGAATCATCTTGCAGACAACAAATGGGAGAAATAAAAATAAATTGCCACTTGTTAAAAGCAAAGTAATCTCTAGAATGAACAGGACATCTTCTCATTATCCAGACCACTTTGCTTTATACTACATTTATATAGTAAAGCTTTGTCTTTTTTTTTTCATTCTCTTGCATGAAGAACAGCACCACAGGTGAGGTAACTCACACTTTGCCAGTTTACTGCTTACAAATCTTTTTCTGGGCTTGGGTTGCACCAGAGCACTTCAGGCACTGTAGCTATGACACTAATAATCACAATTGCCACATCCTAAATGTTAATTATGTTATCTGATCTACAACTAGACTACTGATGCAGTTCCCTTCCCTAAGAATGTATTCAGAGTTTAAAGAAGACTTTGTGAAGATTTATGACTTATGACAAAGCACACTATCTTTTCCTAGGAGTTCTGTAAGCATAACTAAGCACAGAAGCATTAAAAACTGATATAAATACAGCTAGATAGCCCCAAGTGTAATAACAGTTACATCTCTCAAGAAATAAATTACCCACATGACATGGCAGACTGTGGAAAATGAATAGGAGAAAATATATATCAGTAAATCAACCAAAGTTCAAAAGGCATTATGCTACATGTCTAGCTATAAGAAAATTCAGAGAAGTAGCTGATACACTATTCTTTGCTAACCCTCACTGCCAGCTGGTGCCAAACTCATCCTTACTTATTTTTATGTTTTTTAACAGGCAAGCAGTTCATCTTGTGTCAGGAGAGTGGCTTAGTGAAAGGTAAAAAGTATTAAGGAAAGGATGGTGAAGCAATTTTATTCCTATCTCTACAAGAATCTTCCCACGTGACCTTGGAAAAAAGCCTTAACTGTTCCATGTTTCAGTGTGTTCATTAAAATTCTTATCCAAATGACTAAGATAAATAAATATTGTCAATGTAATCCACAGTTAAGTTCACTTTCAGTGATGACATGTTTCTAAGCTTTTCCTTTATCACGTTAATTTGTTAATTCATAATTGAAAGTTTGCAATTTGTCCATTTGTGCTTAAATATTTTCTCAATAAAAATGTTTTGATTAACCTTGGAGAATGTCTATTGCACTACAATTTTAGTTTGTAAACTTTTGGCTGTTTTCTCTCATGGTGACTTGAGTAATCCTTGGTTGATTAGTCTTCTGAGAAGTAATAGCTACTTGGTCTGGTTTTAGAACATTTATAAACATAATCTTGTCCTAACTTTGAAACAAATTTCATTTTGTTTTTTACCTTTAGTAAAAAAACAAAATGGGGCACATGTTTCCAAGTGTTCCATTTGAAACTAAAACTATGCTGAAACTTTTCAGCTAAAATCCCAGACAATGAGTTTCTATGTCATGTTATATAACCCAAGATAACAATACTGATTTAAATATAAATATGGAAATATTGAGTTGATGGAAGTATAGAAAAAAATCCATTGATGTAATTCAAAATAGCTATGCAAAATAGCCCAGAAAAACAACCCAGATATTTCAATAGGAAATATTTTATGGATACTATCAATCTGATACGAACCATTTCAGATGAAAAAAAAAACAACAAAAACAACCCAAAATCCTTGCTCTTAAGCATTAGTCTTTTGAGTCATTTTTGCAGAATCGGTTTTAAAGTATCAGTGAATGACCCCACCAAACTAAGAAAATTTTTCTCTAGTTGACTACTACTTAATAATGGATGGCTGCAAACCCAAGAGAGCTTCACTGCATCTCTTGATTGTCCTATCAGATCTGTAAGGACAAAAAAGAGAAAGCAATAGTATAATTTAGTCAGAAACCAGCTATACCAGCTGAGGATACATGTTAAAATACCAATATCTGGTACTTTGACTTAGACTTTTACCATATTTGATTCCATGATCTTTCTAAGAATACACTTCAGATACTCCAACTTTTCCTCTCGCTAAGTGGCCTCAACATGTCAGTTGTATCCTGAAGGGAATACACTGGCTCCCTCTCAAACATCAAATTGATTTTCAAATTGCTTTGATGGCTTATAAGGCAGTGCAGCTTGAGAAGTGTGTATTTATCAGAATTGCTTTCTCTGCATGAGCCCAGTCTCTGTTTGAGATCATAAAAAGCAAGTAAATTGGCAATTCTGGAATGTACAGTAGGGTAAAAACTCAGGAACACATATTTAGCTGTTTTCCAACTCAAATATGTAATTGATTCTCTGACTGAGGTCTGTCATGTGACTTGATCCATTCATATTTATGTAGCATTTCAGACACTTGTAAATAATGATCAGTATTTCTTTGTCTCTACATCCATGTAATGATCTAGACCAGAATATAGGAGCTGCCCTTGAAACACACTTTTAAGGGAAGGAAACTGGTTTGAAGGACAACTCAGAGATAAAAGGAAAAATGGCCATATGTGCTGTCACTTCTGTGCTAAAAGCTGACCTATGAATGTACTTTATATACTCGATATAATGGTAGTAGGAAATCTATGACCAGTGCACATGGCATTTAGAATTCTTTACATATATTCAAAATTTTGTATTTGCAGGTGCTGAGCCCAGAGCAAAAGATGATCCTGTTCTAAATAATCTCCTTTTGGTACCCTTCAACTCACAGGCTTAATGTCAAAATCAATGCACTTAACTCTTAAGCACATTTGAGATAGAGACTGAGCAAAAAACCCCTCCTTTCCTGCTTCAAAAAACACCCAAATAAAAGCCTTCTTTATTATTTAATTTTAATATTGCAGTAGCCTGCTTACCTTGAGTCTGCTGTGCTAGAAGCTGTTGGTCATAAATAAATGATAAAAAATAACTCATGTTTCTGAAAGAATTTCTAAAAGTTAAAGATATTCTCCAAAAGCATTTCTCCTTTTCAATGGGAAGAGAGTGCAACCAGGGGATCTGCCAAACCTTCTATCAAATAAGCCATTTGCTCTCAGTTTTAAGTATGAGGAGACCACAAATTCTTTGAACAACATAAAATTATAGCATTATTTTTCATTCATCTGTATCTATTACCAGTCACTGATATTTAATATATTAAATATATTTTGTCTACAAAATTTATGCCCATAAACTGAGTAGGTTTAGAAAATGGTAATGAGACATTATCCCTACTAATTTGTGAAATAAAAAGAGCAGACTTAGATGTAAAGAGCTGATGGTGTCTGTTCCTTAAATGAATACTGAGTCAGAGAGATGTGAAAAGGAAAACCAGAAAATTTATATTGGGTTTGGATATGTCTGGGTTTTTTTTCTTATATTGGCATTTATCTCTAGTCTGCTTTCATTATTACTGTGCTGTTATTCTGGTGACCCCCAGAATGTTCAAAAAATGAGATGCATTTATTCAGTCATTATTATAACTTGCCTTATTTCTGTGTGTGTGGTAAAACATAATTCTTCAAGTTACAGGGGGTTTTAAAATGTTTATACTAATATTTTTTGAAAATAACTCTAATTGTAAACTGTCAGTACCATGTTTTCTAAAGCAGCTTAGAAATTTCTTTAAAATAAATATAAAAATAACCGGTGCTATTTTATAATATGCAAAGAAAAAATCATAAAAGCAAAGAGCATTGTCAGAAAAAAAAATAACCTGTTTGTCGATGAGAGTTAGATAATGAGAAATGCATAAAATAAAACAGGTTTTCTCATGTTGGAAAAAGAGAAAATCATCTAATAAAATTCTTTCTAATCTATTTTAATATTTTTACCAGGCTATGTTCTGGCAAGTACTCTGACTCTTCGAAGCTATAAAAAAGGTTTTGAGGAATATAGTTTGCTTGCTTTATTCTTACTGACTTTTGTTTCATGAAAATAAATTGTAAGCTCTGATTATATATTTTTATAATAGTTAACAATAACTTGTTGGTCTCAGATGAAGGAGCTCAATAATTATAGCAATAAATATTTTGCAACCTTTCAAAATAAAGATCTTGCTGGCAATGTGAAATTACTTTTAAATTATATTCTTTATTTTTAATAAAAAATACAAATGTTCATGGTGGAATTTTCAATATGACTCAATCTCCCTCAAAATTATTTTAAGTGCTTTGAACTTTATAATGAGGCGGCTGCAATTTCAATAAAATTAGGCTTTATGTTTTCTTAACAAGCTTCTTTGAATTAAGTTTAAAAATAGGTAAGGTATTTTCTTACTGTTAAAGAACATAAAAATCAATTAAATTGTCAGAAAAACATTTCAATTAGATAAAAATAAAAATAAACATTTCTGACAACTTAAGTAAAAATATGACAAAAGTTCAAGGCTTTGTTTTCTTCTCTTTACTGGATTTACTTGCAAATAAAATATTTTAAAATTACACTTCATGTACTTTGATTATGACAGCTATTTTTTATTTGCCTTAAAAACCACAAGGATTGATTTGTACTAAAATACTGTATTTGTAGCATACTCAAATATATATTGATAAATACAGAATTCCCAATTTCTATACATGTATTTCACCCAGAATGTGGCAGACGTAGTCCCTGCAGTTGTAATTAGAACATATTTATTCAAGACAATTTCAGTCATTTCCTTCTGACGCATATATCATGTTTTCACATATGCAGGTTAAATGTAAGTCATTATTATATAATGGTGTGCACACTGACCTGGTGGCCACAAAGGTCAAATACATGGCAAACAAGGGGAAAAGCAATCATGTTCTCTTACAGCTTTACAAAGCAACTAGTAAACATTATGAACAGGGTGAGTCCACTACTTCAAGTTCATTGTTTGATTTGGACACATCAATTGCTACTGTAATGGTAACCTTGGAAAGGGCTTCTGTACCTCTTTAAAGAGGTTCTTCATGGTGAGTATTCATTAATTCCATTTTTGAAAATGATTATTTTTCCTTGTTTAAAAAAATTTCTATTAACAGCCCTGCTAGTTAGGAACAATAGTTGCAGAATGCAAATCAGAATGACTAAATATGCACATCTATTGTACACAGTAGAAAACAACATAAAAAGGTTGTGGAGATGTTATTGCTGTACCTATGAAATCAGTTCCACTTAAAATAATTATGCTGTAACATTTTTATTTTATAAAAGCATAAAGAGCTCTCAACTGAGATTAGTGTCCTCTTTTGCTAGAGAACATGTAAACATGGAGACAGGCAAAAATTATGCATAATCCATGGACATGAACCCAACCTCATAAACAGAAAAATAAATGTGCAAAGTAACAAAAAGACAAAAATTCATAGAAAATATGTCTTTAAGTAAGACCTATAGAAATGTTCCAAGTTCCAGCATGCAGTTTCATGACACACTGAAGAAAGACTTTGGATGGTAAGAAGTAACCTATTGACCTAGTTTGGACTGGTATTATCTTAAATTTTATAAAATGTGAGACGTGGGACTTATAAGGAGAATATTTAAATAATAAAAAATTATTAAATTACATATATATATAGGGAAAGAGAGAGATATTTGTTATAGAACATAAAACCAAACAACAACAAAATGTATAATCAGTAAACTTGGAAACAGCAGTATATAGACAGACACAGATGGCCGCCCTTTCCTCTGACAACCAGCAGGGGCCGCTGGAACGCGCTGTTGAATGGGGAAGGGGCAGGGTGGGGGAAAGAATACAATGGGAGGGACTTGAAAGGAAAAAAAAACCCCGCTCTAGTTTCTTTAAGAAGAAACAGGGTACCAAGGCATCAAAGTGTCAGACGAACTCACAAAATACGTATCTGGCAGAGGTGCTCTGGGAAAACCTGGTGATGATGATGCTGTTCAGAAATAATCCAGTCTGGGAAGTGAGAACTGGCTGGAGAATAAACAGATTTCCTTTCTCCCGAGTCCACACCAGAGAGAGAGCCACAGCCTCCCAGAAGCCACTCCTCTTCCTTTTTTTTGTCTGTGTGCTTGTCCAGGCTTGTCCTGTCCTGTCATCCCATCCTGTTGTCCCCCCCCACCCCAGCTTGGCCCGGCTCTGCCCCCACAGGCAGGGAAAAAAAAAAAAAAAATTCTTTTGTTTTTTTTTTTACAAGGGAGTTTCTACCCCTTGACACCTGTCCTGGTTTTGACACCCAGATGATGTGGACAGGACTTTGGTAAGGTTGTTAAGATCTATCTTCTGTGTCCTAGAAAAGCAGTAAGTCAATGGCTCAGCCAGGAACAGGATCCAGATTTATATTTCATTAGTAAGGATTATATCCTGTGGGCTCAGAAGTTCATTTCTGAAACTTGAAGAGGTATCTGGTAAGATCATTTTTTCCCCCTTAACTAGCTCTGATTTCTGTGGAAAGAAGATACTCAATATTTTGCAAGAGTGAAACTAGAAAGATAAGTCTATAGGCAATAATTTCATATGACATAAATCATCATCATTCTAGTAGTACTGTCCTGATTTATACCTACTGAACTACAGTTTCATAAAAATTCCTAACAAGTTAGTAGGTGTTTCTTAAAATTAATAAAAAAAGTCAGATTTTAATATCTATATTTTATTCTGATAAAGTATATCTTGGGGAAAAGAGTTTAGTATGGTCAACTACATTCTTTATTTATACTGCCAAAATAAAGCTCTCAAAGTTAAAAACCTCGTGTTCAGTATTTAAAATGTATTTAAACTAACATAATAACCTAAATTAAATAAAATTAAATAACCTATAAAAGTCCTGAAAAAATAAATTTATGAATGACAGGAGGTACAACACTTCAGCACATATTCTCTCAACAGCACAGAATCTCATGTGAAAAAGATATATTGAATTCCTATGTTTTTAACCCTTGGACATCATTGATTTAAAAAAAAAATTTTTTTTGCCTTCATCTACAGTAGGATCTTCCATCAGTGGGACGTGAAAATTTATTGACAAAATGTACTTTTTTTTCTCACAATATATTTCCCAAACTCTTCCCTCATAGATATCAAACACAATAATAACTTTTGAGATGAGGCAATTTTCTTCAAATGACAAACTTTTGTGAAAAATTAAGATATTCTGCTTTGTCATACAGATTGTAAGGGACTCTTTATCAGGAAGTGTACTGATAGGATAAGGGGTAATGGTTTCAAACTGAAAGAAGGCAGTTATAGATTGGCTATTAAGGAAAAATTCTTCACCATGAGGGTGGTGAGACACTGGAACCAACTGTCCAGAGAAGTTGTGGATGCCCCTTGTCTAGAAGTGTGCAAGGCCAGGTAGGATGGGACATTGAGCAAATTGGTCTAGTGGAAGAGGGGTTGGAACTACTTTTAAAGTCCTTTCCAACCAAAACCATTCTAAAAATAAATCCATGATTCTGTATCTGCAGTCATATCTATTTTCAGTAATACTGTAATCCATATAT